>JAIFZK010000003.1:10955000-11195000 GCA_027481765.1 Tenualosa thibaudeaui
AATGCAAGTACATTTCCAGTGCAGTTTCTGTTCCAGGCAGAGTATAAATACAAGAATAATTAGGCTACACATTATAAAGCACAACAATATAAAAAAAACAATATAAGCAGTTAAGAGAGAAGTGCAAAAGCTTAGTCCAGTCCTTGATATATAGAAAAGAGTAAAAACTGAAAAGATGTTGATCTGTGCAATAGCCCAGTAAGAGTCCAGAAATAGTCCAGTCCAGTCTCGGTTTGTGTAGGGTAATTAAAAAGAAAAGTAAAAAGTAGACCAGGTAAGGTCCAGGCATAGGACATGTGGTCACTGTGTGGTCTAGAATCAAGCAGACCAGTCTGTCTCACTCCTCCTCTGTGTGGGGTTGTAGAGTTCTTTGGCCTGTGGGACAAAGGACCTTCTCAGCGTGTCAGTTTAGCATGTCAGGGACATGTTCTGGGTTGCACCTTCTGGGTTGCACCATTTGTTGTTGATGTGTAACGCTTGTTCTTGCCACACAGTCTGCCATCTCTGTCTGCTCGAACAGCAGAAAAACACGGCAAGTCCACGTCTCAGTAAACTATAGCAAGCTATATTCCTTGTAGAACTTCTGGTTTCTTACCAGGGCAGCCAGTTCATCTGTCTTGTTAGCCAGCGTGTTCACGTTTCCCATCACTACTGAACTGTGGTAACAAAAAAGAAAGAAGAAAAAAAAGAAAGTCCTGAGAAATACACAAAGACAAAAAAAGACCACGAAGACACAGAGCTTAAGGAAATGCTGCCACTCAGTCGTTGCATGGAAGTGGATGTCTCTATGCAGCTTGCAGGGAATGCAAGGATTGCAATAATGCCACCAAAACCTTTCTGAAGTATATGTGCACTTATTCGCAATCAAATTCAATTAGTATACTTCCGGTGTATGCAAACATGTTATCATTAATGTATTTCAAAAATGGTGCAAAGATACTTTACACTGTATCCTGTTGCCATTTCATTTGTAGCCTGTGAACAGCATCAGCACACAAAGTGGCTAAGTCTGTATTAGCAAATTTCTTCATCTTAATTTGCCATTTTTACCCATTGTGAATACACCGGTAACAAGAAGTACATAGGAAAGAAATTTAATTTCTTTGATGACTTTTAAAGGACTTGCTATCTGGCTACTCAGCATTCCAGTGCCTGTGCTAAGCTAAAGCTAACAGTGGAGCTGCCAGTTTATGACAATGCATGCACGGGGACCAAATTGCTTTTGCCCACAAATAACCCAATTTCACGAAACTGTGGTTTATTCCTTTAAAGCTGAAAAAAATCAATGAAATGCTCATTCTGTTTGGTCTACAGGCCCATAAGAGCATCAATCTCCTTATTTCTTCGTATTATTTTTCGGTAGCCTAGGAACACCTTTATGAGAGTGTTTTCCTGCAGCCCAGACAGCCTCCCTCCCTATTCCCTCTTGCCTGTGTCTGCACTCTGCAGATTAGGAGACTGGAGAGCTCAAATTAACTCATTCACCTCCATGGAGAAAATCATGAGTGAAAAGATGGTGCAAGCCAAGTGCATGCAGCCTAGCATTCACAACATGTTTGGGGCTTTGTGTCCAAGTGCCCAAGTGGAGCCAGGCTCAGATCTGAACCATGGGGATTTTCCAGTCCCACTCCCAGTCCCATCTTTCTGTATCACTTACTTCACTTGCTGTCACTTGTTACTGGCCAATCTGAACATACAGCAGTCTGTGTGCTGGAACTATGGGCCTGTAATACAATATGAAGAATAATATGGGGTGGTTAAATGCAGATGAAATGTAAAAGTAATGCTTCCTTTAGGCAGGTGCATGTGAGATTGTTAGGTTAATTGCTCTCCCAGGTGTGTGTTAGTTTATGCGTCTGTATATGTGCGTCTGTATTACAGTGTTTTTGATGTGTCTTTTCATAATCTGTTAGTCTTCAAGACACTTTCCCTGCTCAGTCTGAGAGGTGAGTGCAGCATAATTCAGTCTCTCATACTGTTGCACAGAAATGGATTAGTATGATCTGCAGTGCTTAAAACACATTACACAATTCTACATTGTGGAAGCAAAACAACAAGTAGGCCAGTCACAGATTAGCACTGACCAAGTGGAGGTGTGTGTGTGTGTGTTTGTGTGTGTGTATATGGCAGGCTGTGTGAGAAGTGTTGCAGATAATTTTTTTGCCCTCTGTTCTTTGTCGTATACTCCTTCCCACCCCCCTAAAGTGCGCACACACACACACACCCCCATACACCAGCTGCCTTGATAGAGGACTATGACTCAGCAGCCCTGTGGATTATTACCAGGCCTTACGCACAGCTGAAGCCCTGTTGCTGTTTTAAATGTGGAGTGGCCCTGGGATGGGTCATGAGACAGAGCCCCCCAGGACAGGGCGAATCACCACCTCCCCACCCCCCACCTCCCACCCTTCACCCCTCACTGGGTTACTCCACAAACATCGTTTCTCTCCGCCTCTCTCTCTCTCTCTCTTACACACATACATACACACACTCTCTCTTACAGCCTGACTTCACTAAGCTGGAAGAGACAAATGGACAAAAACACATCTCTCTGTGTCAGAATCAGATGCTGAAATGAGAATATTTCACTTGTTTATTATTTGTGCCGCAAGGCCTTATAGGCTACCCTGTCAGACTATTCATTAGCCTGCATAATGAAAGCTGATGTAACTGCATGAATGTAAATAAAGCAGAATCGCTAATTTGATATACCCTCTTTTGACTGTGCAAAAGAGCTCTTCTAGCGGTAGAAGAGATGGCATTCTTTTGTGCATCACAGCTCAATTCGGACATAACATTGCAAAGTTTGACATTTTCCTTTTAGCATGTGTATGCTGTATATGAGGTTTATGTGAGGTGTGCTGCAAACAGCTTTAATCGACTTCTTCCCGTCCTCCAGCTGCACCGTTTGCATCATTTGACTTAACCACAACAACAAGCTCAACAAACATTTAGTCTTTAGTCTTTTTTTGTCAGCATTCACATGATCTTCACACAGTAGCGTCATCATCTGTAACTGTCTGTACAGAATTGGGCTCTGGGCGCCTAATTACTCTTTTCCTGTGCATGTGCGTGCGCATAGTTCAGTTGACGTCTCTCATTTTGGAGATGATGCTTTATCAGTTTTGTCATTTCGTAGCCTTTTGCTAAATTAAATGTTTACAACAATAATCTGTAGTCTCTGAACTGAATTTAAAGATAACTCCAGTGTCAAACATGGTATACTATAAAAATGAAATAAATGCAGGCCAGTGGATTGCCTCAATCTATTTTGTATTCTGAGGTATGGATCAATCTATTGCAAGCCTTTGGTCCAAACAGTGTCGCTCACCACATCTTTGATCAATGTCTCTCTCTATTGCACATGCAGTTTAATGTTGTCAGATCTGTGAAAGGTAACTGCTTTCAGATATAACTGCCTATTTATTGACAGTCTCAATTTTTTATTATTTTCTAAACACACAGCCAGGCTAGTGATTTTCCTACTTTGTTTTTGCACCATATTTGTGTGACTCGACTTTCTTATCCTCTTCTTCCTCTTCCTGTGCAGGCATGCAGCTCAACTGCATCTCTTTTCCACGGCAAGAAGAAGAATACCTGCACAGTGTAGTGTCCAGCACACCCTACATTCTCCTGCTGGGCCAGGACTGTCCAGCCCGCTACCAGCTGCTCAACTGCCTGCTTGGGGAGCGCCTGTTGCCCCTGGGGCCCGACGTAGGGGCTCCCTGTGGGCCCCAGGGCCTCTCCTGCAAGCGGCGGAAGCTGTGCTTCACGCACGGGCGCCAGACCCGCCTCAGCCTGGCGCTGCCCGGCCAGTACGAGCTGGTGCACCAGTTGGCGGCACACTGCGGGCGCTGGGAGACGGTGCCCCGGCAGGACCTGGAGATTCAGGAGGAGTGCGAGGACCCAGCCACCCGGCTGGCAGAGCTCGAAATCACGTTGCATCACTCGCTGCTGCAGGTAAACACATTGGGAACAGTTAGAGGGGGAGGTGTGTGGGTGTAGTAGCACTTTTTCAAATGAGATAAATCATGGTCTTGTAAATGTGGTCTTTCTGAAGGTTATTGGTTTTCCCATTTAATTGTTTTTAAAGGCTTAAACCTTTTAGGCCTTTCAGGGACTCTAGACTAGAAGTGTTTGAAGTTGTTTCAGGAGTGTTTTTTATGAGAGAGGGAGGTGGGAGCTATAATCCTCTTGCTCAGAATCTAGGCTGCTGAGTTGTTGTTGTGCTGAAAGTTGTCAGAGGGAACGGAAAAAAAGGCTTTGAAATAGCTTGGCAGTGCTTAAGGTCCCGTGGAAATAATGACCAGCAGCCCTAAACAGTGGTCAGTGTAGAATGACGTTTTTATGGACACTAGGTCTAGAGGAGAGTTATTTTGTTCTCACAAATTTAACATCAGACCTCATAGGAAGCCTTTAATGCGTCATGCATTCTCCATCCTACAATGGCATCATAGATGCTTTTTACAGTGGCACTGCTTACTTCCTCAATCCAGCTCATGCTGTCTCTTGTTGTTACTGTCATTTAGGTAGTACTAGCCTCACCTCATAGCTCCTACTGATGGTAGGTATGGCACATCCCCGCAGTCACTCCCGTCCACTCACGTCCACTGCCTTTTGCTGGCCGGCCTGCCTGCCTGCCTTGCGTCAGTCATCACATGCTGCACCAGAACTAGGCACAGCTAATCCCTCAGACAAAAGGCCATAGCTAAAACCCAGCCCCAGCAACCCAGTTCCAGCTCTGAGCCCTGGCCCTCCTTACCCCTAAGCCCCAGGCCAGAGATCGTGCACCCCTGTCAGGCCAGGCCAGGCCAGGGCAGGTCAGCCCCCATCCCCCTTTCCATCCATCCCCCCATGGCCTTGCTCTGCTCAAGCACTGCTCCTTCTCAAGGCTGAACAAAACAATCATATTTGTGATGGTGGTGTTGCCATGGCAGTGATAGCATTTATTTGGCCTCTGGGCACGCCTCATAAATACCTCTCCAGTTTGTCACAGTCATGAGCACCCCCACCACCAACCCCCTGTTTCCCCCCTCTCTGTTTTTACATTTATTATTACTTTTCACTCTTTCCTTTATTTTTCTCTGCTCGTCTGCTTGATTGAGCTTTTAAACAGGTCGGATGACCAGGGAGACAAACTGCACAAACTGCAGATCTGGAGATGTGGCTTCTTTGGTAAATCAGATCTGCTTCATATGCCTGTTTCCCAGAGGCTGCTAAATAGGTAGTGGTCTTAACAGTCATATGCCACTGCGACTAAAATGGTGCACAGAGATGCTAGATTAAGGGTCAGTAGATAATGGTCTTGGGCATGAGGATATTGGGGATATTGGTGGTATTCTTGAGAGGGAGCTGCTAAAATGGCTGGGGCAAATACAGCTGCACATAGAAAGGTCCTTGGCCTGTTTTCACAGGCTGCTTAAGCTTAAGCAAATGTTCAGGTACCACCCGAAATGCTTGACTAGTTTCTACCCCCCCCCCCCCCCCAAAAAAAAAAAAAAAAAAGATTGGGCATGGATTTAGCTAACTGCTTGTCCTTAAAGTGAAAGTGAATGTGGCACTGGAATGTGAGATCTCTATCTGTGGGAAATCCCAGGAAAGTCATTAGAGGCCATGATTTGACACAGTGTTTTTGTAACTAAATGTTTTTATTGTCAATTTTTTATGATTATTCTGACCAAAAAGTTTCAGATTTTTAAGGCCACCTTCTGTCTTTGGAGAAAACAGTGACTGATTGTTGCAGAGAGATTTTAAACAGGCACTGTTCTGTACAGGCTTACTCGGCATCTTGTTCATAACAAAGTGTCTGATTTTTACATGCCTTTGTGTGGTACCACATCCTCTCTTCTCGGCATTGATGGGTAAAGTTTCATGTAAACATGGTCTTCCGGCCTGTATTTTGGGTTTCACCTGCACTGCAAAAAAACAACAATACTTACAAAAACTTCATCTGAGAAAATCCTTTAGATTCAGGGAAGCTTTGCATGACTTCATACTGTTTCTAACCCTCATGTTCAAATTAGTCCTTTCATTGTGTACGTTATCAAGCTGACTCCTTGAAGTGGGCTAGTGGCCTGTGGAAAGTGGAGGGTGGAGGTTTATGGATTGATCAGGGCAGCATATCCTCTCTAGAGCCACATGTCTTAGGTGAGCTCACTTCCCTCCCTCGCATGATAGTGCTCGACTCATTAGAGGCAGGGGTCCCATGGGTGTTGCCTTTGGTGAATAAAAACACCAGACTTCTCACACTGCTGCTACATTCACCACAGCCGTGCTAAGTAAGACAGGGGCCCGTTTTTGGTTACCGGCTAATGAACTCGCTAACACGCTAATTAGCCCAACACCACCCTCCTCCCCCCATTCTTTAATGCCTGGACCTGCCACTTCTAATGAACTGTGAGAAACCATGATCGACACCCCTGTCGATTAATTTAGTTATTTATTATATTCACATTTTCTATGCCACCTCGCCTCCTTAGAACAAACCAGTGATTGAGAGATCAAAGGGTTGTACTTTTTGCCTTGGTTGCCAACAGTGTCTGATGCAACTCTACAGTAGGTCTCAAGGACAGGGCTAGTGAGTCGGCTTGGGTTAGTCAATAGCCAAGCCTAAATTGGAGCTCTCCCCAACCCCCATCACACTGCCTCTTAAAACAGCAAGCAAGTCGGCCATCAGTGAAACAATCAATTAACATGGCAAAAAGAAAGGAGCCCTGGTATGTGTTCATCAAGAACATGGGTGTGACGGGGACCAAAAATAGATGCACAAACAGGCTGTTTGCGACTGAACCGGTGCTTTCTATACAACAAAAAAAGGGGTCAGATTATGGATTCCAAACAGCCTGGGGAGGGGTTTCTCGTTGGACTACATTTGAAAATGGACTGCTTTCATTGCAAGTCAAACATGCCATTTATTTTGGATTGGTGGCAAACAAATGTTTGCAGGCCATCTTTGTTCCAAAGAGACTCCTCAGTTGGCTGGTGCTCGTGCCTTGGAGACGAGACTGACTGTCTCTTTTGTGCCTCAGTGTTTGTCAGTGCTCTCTGTCTCATTCCCTCTGCCTTTCACCCTCCCTCTCTCACCCCTCCTCCCCTCACTCTCTCTCTCTCTCTCTCCCTCTCTATTTCTCTCCCCCTCTCTCTATTTCTCTCTCTCACACACGTTTTCACTCTTTTGCGTTCTCTCTCCCTCTTCTTCTTTCTCCCAGTTTCCCTCTCTCTTCTCTTTTTCTGTCTTGCACTCACCCACTTCTCTGTTGCATGCACATTCTCTGTGCATCTTCCCTTTACAGTAACTTTCTTTCTTGGTCTTCTACTTTATCTCTCTCTGTCTCTCTCTCTCAAATTGAATGAGTGCTTATTAGCATGACTATAAGTACAGTGTTGCCAAAGCCAGTCTTGACTTTTAGAGGTACACTATAGCAGAGTAATGTAGATTAAGTGTAGAACGAGCAATGGTAGGAGTAGTAGTGGGATGGTGCGTGTGTATGTGTACACGTGTGTAAGCATGTGTCTAATCTACTGACACAAGCTCAAGTTTTACATGTGAACCTACACTGGCACTCTTAACTCAGGTCAAGTCCCTCAGGTCATGATACTTAAAGACATATTGTGCTACTAAGACAGCAGAAGGCCCCTCTCCAAGGAGTATGGTGAAATATAATTTTGTACAGTGTAGAATGAAGTGCTCCTCTGTCTCATTTGGTGTTCTCTGCCTGGCAATGACCACATAGCCTATTCTCTGTTCTCTGGGCTGCCAGGTTTTCCTGTGCCCACAGCCAGGTGCCAGTTTTCCTGTTTCCACTGCTAGGTTGTGATCACTGAGCGTGTACTTTATCAGGATTTGCCTCTGCTTTGTATCTCTGACAGAAACGAGATACCCTGCCAATTCATATTCTTTTTTTAGGATCAGATAGGAATTCATTCTACTTTGGATGATAATTTGGTTGTTGTTGTACATAGTCTTCTTTTGATGTGTGTTAGATTTTGTTACTGTGTTAGTTAGCTTCAGTACCAGCTGGTATAGAGGACTTTTTCAGGCTTCATTTCTTGCTCTTCAGTGCCTCACTTTGGAGGGTGTTTTTGGGACTGCTGTGTAGGTGCATCTACAGTTTTAATACTTTTTTTTCGAACAGGAAACAGCAATGGAAAATGGCATACCGAGTGGACCCACACCTCACTTCCATACAGCGCAACAGGCTGGATTATGCTGTCCAGTATTTTGCACCACACTGTAACTGGGATGAATTGTAGAATTTTCTTTTTATAGCGCTCTTCAGGCCTAGCGATATTCAGGCCTTTCTTTTTAAAGTGCTCTTCAGGCCTTTTCTTTTAGTACCTCCACTGCCAGGTTGCAAACTTTAGTGCCTTCACTGCCAGGTTACAAACTTCCCAATACAGTTATTATCAGACCAAGGTAGTGTGTGCTTTAGGGCAGTGTTACCTAGGCTGAGTGTATCTTTTTTCCTGACACCGGAGCTTTTTTTTTTTTTTTTTTGAACAGTCGTAATTTTTGTCTTGGTTGGGTTTACTGCCAGGGCCCAGGACAGGCAATGCTGCTCCAGCTGGTCAAGGAGCTACTCTAACCCCTGTTCTGAGGATGACCGCAGCACCAAGTCATCAGCAAAGAGCAGGCATTTCACCTCTGTTTCTAGGAGTTTGAGTCCAGGGGCTGCTGACTGTTCTAACTGCACCGCCAAATGATTCAATTTTGAACAATGTTGGACTGAGACTGCAGCCCTGCCTCACTCATGTATTTTGTTTGAAAAACTCTGTTTGTTTTTGTCCAATTTTTATGCAAGATTTTGAATTTGAATGCATTGATTAAATTAAGTCATATAGTTTACCACCTCGACCCATCTGTAAGTTTGTAATGTAATTTATCATTCCAAATAGAGTTGAGTGCTTTTTTGTAAGGAAACAAGCAAATATTTTTCCATTTTTTTGGTCTCTTACATATTCATTGATTAGGGTGTAGGTTGTAAATGTGATCTACTGTCCTGTGGTTTTTGAGAAGTCCAATTTGACTTTTACACAGGGTATTGTGTTTGTTAAGGAATAATTATTCATGTCCAGTTTGTTTCCACTTTTGTAGATTGGGGTAATAATCCCATGATTCCAGGTGTGAGTCTGTCTTAAATTAATCTGTTTTTGATTTAGTGGAATTTCACTGTGTAACTTTTTGAAGTGTTCCACATATTTCCATTTTGAATAGGTAGGGATGACGCTTGTGTGTTTGTTCTGCTCAAACTGGTAGGTATGACTCTTGTTTTGTTGTACTCAAACTGCTCCACATCTCCCAGAACTGATTGTTTTTGTTTTTTTTGTAGATCTTTTGTAGAGGCTTTAGTGTTTCACAACAGGCTAATTGATTCTGTGGGGCTATGTTTCACAACAAGCCAATTGATTCTGAGGGCTATGTTATTAGGCTGATGGTGTTGTCTCAGCTGTTTTTTGATGTTCTTGCATTCAGCGTCAAACCAGTCATGGATTTGTTCCTTTGTGTTCTTTCTATTTTTTCTTGTTAGTTCAGCCTTCTGTGCTGACCTCTGGAATATCAGGTTCATCTCATTCACAGCCGTATTTACACCAATTGCGTTGTTAGTTAGCTGTTTGTTAGTCAAGTTAGTCACTGGCTTTGCCGATTCAAGTGAATCTAGCTATTGCCTGTGTGAATTTAGAGTCCATCTGTAGGTCAGAGTTTGAGTTTAGGCAGCTTACTGGGCTCCATGCTAGTGATTCTTGACTTCCATCCTTGTTCAGAAACACGTTCATTTGGTTGTGGTCAGAGAGAGGAGTTTGCTGCCTAACAGTCAATGCATTGAAGGAGGAGGAGGGCCCATGTCAGTTATTGCATAATCAACTACACTACTTCCAAGAGATGAACAACATGTGAACCTTCCTCCTTTCATAAAGCTTAACTCTCAACAAGCACTAACTCATTACCAGTTTGGTTTACGACACAATCAAGGTTGTTTCTTTGACTGAGGTTTGATGTGTTTGGCATTTCTACCAAACGCTAGACTATTGTCTTCTGGGTCAGTTTGATCAGGTTAATTTCCAGGTTGAGTGTTACAATCTCCACGCAGTAGCACATTTCCCTGGGCCTGCTTGTTTCTGTTTGGATTGTGTGGATGAGCTCTTCATCAAAATAAGGGGAATCTGCTTGGGGGGTATGCACAGCACAAAGGTACATGTCATGTTTTGATATGCCAGTCTTATTGTCTAGTTTTAACCAGCAGTGAGATTTTCCTGTTTTGATGACAGAAATGTGCTTTGCAAGAGACTCCCTATACCACACCAGAACTCCTCCTGAGGCTCAACCACGTCTCCCTACTTTCAGCTTGTGGGAGGGAATCATTATTATTTCCCCACATCCTGAGGGACAACTAGTTGGTGTGTCTTTACCGCATCATGCCTCAGTTAAGAAAAAGATATCAAACATTTACTCTCTCTCTCTCTCTCTCTCTCTCTCTCTCTCTCTCTCTCTCTCTCTCTCTCTCTCTCTCTCTCTCTCTCTCTCTCTCTCTCTCTCTCTCTCTCTCTCTCTCTCTCCATGTTCTTGCTTTCTTTTATTTTTCATCTCCTTGCTTCATGCTTTCCTTTCCCTTTGGCTCTCACGCTCTTTATCTCTCTGTCATAGGAAATGGATGGCACAGTAAAAACATTTGCCCCAAAGACCACCCGTTCCCATGAGAAAATGAAAAAGGTCAATGTGTACCCCTTCGCCCTTTCCTTCACTGTCTCTGTCTCTCTCTCTCTCTTTCTCTCTCTCTCTCCCTGCCTCTGTATGTTAAAGAAGTGCTTTATTAAAATGCAGATGGTGGTCTTCATTCTTCAAACAATCAATCAGTGGAACCATTTATGATGAGCCATTTATTCATAAATGCTGGTTGTGACAGAGGTCATTTGTTCCATTTACTCACATACAAAATATGTAGGCTAAAAGGCAGTTCCAGCCATTCTGTTGTTGAATGAGATTTCCAGATTACATATGTTATTACAAGAGTCCTGTTTCAGTATTTCATTGAAATCTCTGACATTTCACACTTTAAGAGTTTGAAGGAATTCAACCATTCAGATTTCATCACGTAGGGAAGCCAGAGTGTCAAAGATGCAAGCTTACTAGAGGCATGACTGAAAATGAGCCTGGATACTTCCCTGCCATGTAGACAGCTAAGCAGTCGATACTTCATTGATCCAGAAGGAAATTTGAGCATCATCACAAAACACCACACAAAATATGCAAAAATTGTAAGGGTAAAAAAATATAATAGAAAATTGTGTGTCCACATCCCTGGTGGACAAGGCATACGGGTGTTATGTGCAGTAGGATGCTGTTTTGAAAGGGTTAGTGCGCAATTTATCAGTCGAGGAGTAAGTCATTGTAGAGGTATAAAACCACTGATGGAGTGCAAACAAGGGCAGCAACTCATAAAACAATAAGGTAGTTTTAGGTGAACTGTATACCACTCATTACCATTATACCACTTTGAATGTTCACTTAAAACGTCCTCTGTTATTACCTTTTACATGGATAGATTTCCTGCCATTCTGATTAAACTATTCTGATAACATTTACATTTAGGCATTTAGCAGACGCTTTTATCCAAAGCGACTTACAAAAGAGGATAACATTCAAGCTACAACACAATGAAAGAATAAACAAGGAGTGCATATTGCTAACATAGAAACTGCACCATTTTAAGTTGAAAGTGCAATAGTGCAGAGAAATTAAATTAAGTGCATTCTCAAAGTTTACGCCAGGAGATATTCTTGGAAGAGCTGGGTCTTCGCGAGTTTCTTGATGGTGGAGAGGGTATCAGATCTGGTAGCTACTTGGGAGGTCATTCCACCAGCGCGGAACCAGATATGAGAAGAGTCTGGATTGACCTGCACAAGGTGTTGGCCGTGCTAGAAAACGTTCCTTAGAGGAGCGAAGCGATCGTTGGGTGACATAGGGCTTCAGGAGAGAATTCAGGTAGATGATAACATTTCTGGGTCGTCTGTTGACATGCAGAAGGACCCTTGGGAAGTACAGAGAGGGCAGATCAGGGAAAGATAGAAAGAAAAAAAGATTTCAAAGAGGATGACCATAACAAAGCAGAACATGCACTAGGGTATATCAGCCTTACCTTATTAATTAGATACAGCCACAAGTGAATACAAGAATACAGGAATGTATTGGACATCTTATGAATATGTGCTGCACATCACCCAGCAAACCTTGCAAATGAGAGGTTCAGTATGTGTTGTGAAATAGAGATCCTCACGCTGACGCAAACGCCACTCACTCTCTCTGATCTTATTATTTTACTTCTGCTCTGTTTAGGAGGCCAAAATCATGGTTGTCCCATGCCCTGGTGTTCAACCGATCCAGGAAGCACTGGAGGACTGCTCACGCAACATCATTCCCATCATCGTCTACGCCCTGAGCCAGGAAGCGCTTACTCCCGAGCAGATAGATGACCTGCGCAAGGTCAAAGAGGCCCTTCACTACCCAATCTGCTTCATCCGCATGCCTTCGTCGTCACCCTCATCATCCTCCTCCTCCTCGCCCTGCTTGACCCCAGAGGCTTCTCCAGAGTCCTCACGGGCGGGCAATCGAGAGCGGAACCGCGAGCGTAGCGCCCTGCACACCCAGCTGTTGTCACTGGGCTTCCTAAGCAGCGGTGGCGGAGGCGGTGGTGGTAGTGGTACCCTGGAGAACAGCTTGAGCAGTTCCACCCCGGCTCCGGTGCCCGGTTCTGCACCCATGCCCCAGAGCGTGCTGGGCGAGTCGTTTGAGCGACTGCACCGGCTCCTGGGGACCTTCACCAAGCTGGTCCTCCAGAACCAACAGGTGGAGGCGGCCAACCGGCTCAATGGGGTGCACTGCCGTTGCCTCGACCTTTTCATCAACCAGGTGAGATGGCAGCATCGTGAACATAGCATCAGTGTCAGTCAATGTAGCATATGAAAGCTAAGATGTGTATTATGAGTAGTGCTGCAAAGATTGGAGAACTACAGTGGTCTGAGTGAGATTAGTGTGAGGTACTTCAGCTTGTTTGCAGTGTGACTGACAGACAGACAAACAAGAACTAAACACAGGATTTCTGTTATAACTGTATGGTAAGTGCCTCAGCTATAATTAGGTATAATAGCCACAGAGGTATAATTAGGTACTAAACAGGTGAAATGCATGAAATGTTATGGAAAACCTTTCCAGTATGTCGATAAAGCCGAAAATTTGCTTCCAGTGAATTGCAACTGCATTTGTTGTGAAGACACACAGGGTTAAGTGTTGGGAGATGTCATTATGTCTGCTTTGCCACATGAAAGCACACATGGCTTTGAAGGGAGGTGAGGCGTACATTGATTGTTTTTACAGGTGGGGTTCACAGGTGAAATTCCAATTGGTAGGTGAAATTCCAATTGGTAGGATTCCAGTGCAGTTCCTGGCATGTAGTACTAGAGAGCATTCCTACAGTATTGAGGGCACCATGAGTCTGAAAGCTGTAGAAGACAGTGTTTTGAGGCCTGTTTTAGGCAAACAGCTTTAGAAGGCTGAAGCAGACGCCTAGATAGAGAGGCCGCAGATCTGATTTAAGATTTAAAGTCTTTCGTTACACGTACCTGGGTATTTATGAAAACAGGTATATTTTCCCTCCCTGCATTAGAAAAGAATTCTGTTTACACTATGCTCAAAAACAGCCAGGGGAGACTGTCAAAAACATGTCAGATAAATAGAAAGCCAACCAGAGATCTGAAAAACGAGGAGGTTTAATGTTAGTGTTAAAACTCCCGTTTTCCCCATAAACATTTAGTGTCTGAGACCTAAACTCCCATTTTCCCCATAAACATTTAGTGCCTGAAAGTCTTAAGAGATCTCCGCTTTGGCCAGGGTTTTCAAAGTAGTCGTTTAGTAGTAGTGACTGAAATCTTTGTTAACATGTAAATAATAAATAAATGTACTTCTGCTCTGTTTATATATAAATAAATATTTTTATTGATATTCAGTTACATGTAAACGGGGTCAAAGTAAATTTAAACATTTGTTCAGGTATTGAAAGGTCTTTTCTTTGAGTGTTTTGTTGGAGATATTGTACTGAAATGGATGAATAAAAAAAATGATTGCTGAGCTTATTGCTGACTTCTCCCTGTGTCTGTGTCTGTGCGTGCATGTGTATGTGCACGGTAGGCGTTTGACATGCAGAGGGACCTGCAGATCACGCCGCGACGGCTGGAGTACACCCGGGAGAAGGAGGGCGAGCTCTACACGTCGCTCATGCAGATCGCCAACCGCAAGCAGGAGGAGATGAAGGAGATGATCGTGGAGACACTCAGCAGCATGAAGGAGCAGCTGCTTGAGGACGCCGCCAACCTGGAGTTTACAGGTCAGGGGTCATGCCAGGGTTACGCACGGGTCAAACACTTTTGCTCAAAGTTCAGACCTTACTAGTGGAAAATGGCTTAATTGTACAGCATGAAACTTGTAAGGGCCTCGAGCTCTCAAACTCCAAAGGGGCAGACATAAAAGGGGCGGGAATAAAGGTTGCCATAGAGATTAACTGTCTTGCTCCGCAATTGAATGCTTTTCTCATAACTTTGCTGTGCTGGTGCAGCCGAGTCAAAGCAAGAGAGCTTGCCCACCATGTGTTTTGTTGTGTGGGTGTTGTGTTGTGTTGTGTTGTGCAGATTCTAAGAACTCCACTCGAGATACCAAACCCATCATGGACCAGTCCTGAGAACTGGTGAACAACAGCTTAAGGAAGGGATTGAGAAAAGGTCTTAAAGATAAATGAAGGGGATAAAGGTGTATTTACTGAGACTCCTCTTCTCTCAGAGGGCATGGTCTAGCATTATGGATCAGTCAAGGTGCAGAGTTTGATTTCTCTTACAGTTGAACTGTTCTCTAATTGGTTTGTGTGTGTGTGTTTTGTTATCCGAGGGCCATTTATTAGGCCTATGATAAATGAGAACCCAATTTGCCGTGTGGTCTGAATGAATGAGGAGAGGAGGCCTGTCCATCGAGCCAAGAGGGAGAGGTCCTGTGGGCGCGACTGTAACAAAAAAATCTCCAATGATGTAACTCCTCCAGACACGCTTGTGAGGGAGTAAACAATGCTCAGGCATTACGTATCCCAACCCAGAAGCATCTTGGGCTTCCCTTTTTTTCTCCCCCAGTCAAACTCTCTTCCATCCAATCAGCTGAATGTTGTACTTCAGCAAAGTGTGGTTTTTGTTTTCTAACACACGCCTGCCGGTATGCTGAAACTGAATTACTGAGGGTGGTGTATCTGCAAGTTTGGGGAAAGTATCAAGAGACAAGCTGTGTTTTAACAATTACGTCACACTTTCCCACACTCATAAACACATAAACGCGTGTGTGTGTGTGTGAGAGGGTCTGTTTGTAGAGGGCAATACTGTTTGCACTAAAGGAAGGGGACTGACTCGTCCAGACTTCATTAGTGCAGATTGGCAACTCGTGGCCCAGCAGTAAGACCCATTCAGGCCCATCCCCATGGCAACAGCCCAGACTATTTAGAATCTTCAGCTGAGCTGATTTAATAACTTTTCTGTGGAGGGAGAGGGAGGGAAAGAAATGAAGAGAGAGTAGATACAGGGAGAAGAGGGAATTGGTGAAAAAGAGGACTTGTACACAAGCCTCCCTAACGGCTGGGTCTTTCAGCAAGCAGCAAGAGCAGGTGTTTGTTGAAAAGCTAACTGGCAGGAACACTGTGGTTTTATTGACCGTTACAAAGATGAAGTGTTGCTCTTTCAGTGGATTTGCTAGTTCCCACTGAAAAGTTGTTGTTCACACACACATACACAAACACACACACTAATTCACAGGTTCTGCTTTTCACCCTATACAGGATTAATTCATACTCCACCTTCATTATTTCACAATATCACGTAACGCTATGTGGAGCTGATGGAAACTTGTCACTGTCCAACATTTTCCTTGAAGATCACAATCATTACCTAGTGAATCTGATTCAGGTTTTTATGTCCTTGTTGATTACAAATATTACTTTGTGAAAAATCTGATTCAGGTTTTTATGGCAACACATTTTTATGCAAGACTTTTTGTTACAAGACGTTTTGTTGTTATGAAGGACATAATATTTTTATAATTACTTTTATGATAACATTGTTGTCATATAAAACTGAAATCATTGACAGGCAGTTAACTCATGTTAACAATGCTGTACTTTCGAATATCCGAAGAAGAATGAAGTACACAAATACTGCATTTACCCCACTTCTAATTAAGCTCTGGTGTGTCGTTGTGCCCAGAGTTTGAATTTCTGAATGTGTGATTTGCACACGCTTGGCTGAATTTGCTGTTAGATGCAGTTTTATGATAATTTTGTCATTTTTTTTTTTAAATAAAAGTGCAATAGCTGAGTTGTAAACTAATTCTAACCATCCTGACTTATAAGTTATCCCTCTCATATTCCTCACACAGATATTATTGTGACGCCAAACGGGGAGCCCCTGGCCTCCAAGGACATCAAGTCGTGCATCCATCAGATCCAGGAGCTGATTGTTGTGCGTCTGAACCAGGCGGTGGCCAACAAACTCATCAGCTCTGTGGACTACCTGAGGGAGAGCTTTGTGGGCACTCTGGAGCGCTGCCTCAGCAGCCTGGAGAAGTCGCACAACGACATGTCTGTGCACATCACCTCCAACCACCTGAAGCAGGTACATGCACGCACACACACAAACACAAACACACAAACAAGCAACCACCTCCTCAGCACAATCATTCAATTAAATAAAAATGGTCAGGGAAAGAAAAATCTGTTGCAAATCATTGGTTTGATTCCATGTAAGACGTGTTTCATTCATTGATTAGCTGTATGGATGAATAAGAATTTCTGTATTGCTGCTTCGTAAGTCACACACTGTTTCTCTCTGTCAGATCCTGAACGCTGCCTACCATGTGGAGGTGACATTCCACTCGGGCTCGTCTGTGACGCGCTTGGTATGGGAGCAGATCAAACAGGTGAGCCTGAGTTCTCCAGCTGCGGCACACTCTGTTCAGATGAGTCAAAGAACCTAATCAGCAGGTTGACATCATTCTGTGTCTGTGGGCCCTAATTTTACTGCCTGCTCCCATGCATCTGTGTTTGATCTCTTTTCATTTTATTGTTCTTGGCTTACTTTCACTTTCTCTCACTCACGCCTTCTCTCTGTTTGACTTTCTCTGTCACTCACCCATTTATTTCTTCTCTTCCCTCTATTGTCTTCATCTGACTTTGACTCTCTCTCTCTCTCTTTTTTTTGCTCCCTCTCTGGTCTCTCTCTAGATAATCCATAGGATAACATTTGTGAATCCTCCAGCCATCACTCCAGAGTGGAAGCGTAAGGTGGCTCAGGACGCCATAGAGAGCTTGAGTGCGGCTAAGCTGGCCAAGAGCATCTGCTCCCAGTTCCGTACCCGCCTCAACAGCTCCCACGAGGCCTTTGCTGCTTCTCTCCGACAGGTGGAGCACCTTGCTAATCTCACACACACACACACACACACACACACACACACACACACACACACACACACACACACACGGCCAACGGCATCTATGTTTCTCTCTCTCTCTCACACACACACTCCACCTCAGTACTCCATCCACCTCTTTCACCTAGTTCTCTCATCCTTCTCTCTTTAGCTTTGTCAGACGTACGTGCGCACACCAATGTGTTTACGCCTTTTTAATATACCCTTTATTACATATCTTCATTTTCATGTAGGCTTGGTACATGTACAAGAGAGTAGCCCTTGGCAAATGAGAAGGATTTTTTGGAAACTCCTTTTCTCAACCATCTTTTGGGGGTATTAGATGTTGTGAATCTCATATCAGGTGAGATCTCTGTTACATTCAATCTTCAGCCTGGTCCACATGCTTCAGGTTTAGCCCGATTTGCAGACCATGCAAAACCTTTTTTGTCCCTTCTGTGCTTCCTGTTGTGGGCAGTGAGCTTTGGACGGCCCTGATCTCGTCCCATCTCATCTCTGAACCGCAGGCATGCTACACATTCCAGTGCTCAGTAAGGCAGGCTCAGCCGGCCAGGATTTTAGACAGCCCTTTCATCCCATTGGTCTCAGTTGAGAGCTGTGCTTATTGGGAGATCACGCGTGATTGGATAACGTGACTTCCGTCATGAATAAAGAAGAGCATTGTGTGAGCGTGTGTGTATGTGTGTCTTGGAGGTAGGGTGAAGGGATATGTTTGTGGTCTTGACACGCTAATTAGGAGTGGAGGTAGTGTATGATAAACTGGAGATAAAGTGGTCCTTGAGAAATATTTACACACACTCACACTCTCAGGCTGTTCAATCTGTCGTCTTCTTACCCATAATGAGTTTGGGTAATTGTGTTTGCAGCTAGTTCTGTTGAGGAGTTTAAACTTTAAGCATTTCATGACTTGACTGAGAGGCCATTTGATTCCATGCTTTTCTATATTTAGGTCCCGATTTGGCATTATGAAATTAAGTGTATGTGAATAATAATTGAGTCACTGTGTGTCTGTGTTGTCATTGTTAATATGAATGTGTGTGTGTGTGTATAGTTATTGAATTAGGCTGATCATTTGATCTTCAGATGAATGTGCTTTACTACAAAGCTGCTATTTCCGTCACTGCATAACGTTATCATAAGGTTTCAATTGGCCATATTCATAAATGGAAGATGCAGTTGACGGCTTCAAGCCAAACTAATGCGAAACGGTAAGCAAAATATGTCTCCAATCAGTAGTGATGGGATATGAGTCCAAAAGTCATAACACTGGAATATAATCTAAATTGGAAGCATTCGGAGTTTGAGGAATGGCAGTGAGAAGGTTGTAATATGCCTCCATGTGTCCAAAGGGGTCTGTGATATTTGCTCAGTGATGAGATCGGACTACTAAAAGGTTACGATTATGTTTGCAGCTAGAGGAGGGTCACACGGGTCGCCTGGAGCGGACGGAGGACCTCTGGCTGCGGGTGCGCAAAGACCACGCTCCTCGGCTGGCCCGCCTGTCGCTGGAGAGCCGCTCGCTCCGAGACGTCCTCTTAAACGGTACTGAACTACACCTCTCCCTCTCCTGCCTCCCTCTTGAACCGGTCTCTCACTCAGCACACTCTTTTCTTTAACTAAGAGCATTGCTTTTTCCTCCCTCTCTTTGTCTACTTGTCTTTCTTTAATGATGATGATGGACCGCCTCAGCCTTTAGGCGTCTCTGTGGAACTGTGAGTGTATGTCAGGCTTTGTGTTGTTGTGTTGTCGGGTCATGTTGTGTACGTACGTTTTCTCATCTCTTTAAGAGCAGTATAGGTAACTCCATAATATTTAAGTCTATGCCATGGGATTGGCCAGTAATGGCAGAACTAAAACTGTACGAGGTGGCTCAGACGCTCAGTAATGTTTGCCAAGTTGTGTCTTCACCTTGATGGCGTCGCCTGAACCTTTAAAAAAAAAAGAGGTTAAAATGCTCTCTCTCTCTCCACCTCCCCTTTTCCCATCCAGGCAAGCCTAAGCTGGGCCGAGAGCTAGGCCGAGGCCAGTATGGAGTGGTCTACTTCTGCGACAGCTGGGGGGGCAAGTACCCCTGCGCCCTGAAGTCCGTGGTCCCTCCCGACGACAAGCACTGGAACGACCTGGCTCTTGAGTTCCACTACACCAGGTGAGCACAGAGAAGTGTGTGAGCACAGGGATGTGTGATTGCCGTTCCTCTCGCTTCCTGAATGGAACGGGCTCATCGCCAAACAATACGGTTTGCACGTCAGCCTAACCACAAATGACTTGCAAACAATGTTCCCTCTAATTTTTTTCAACACAGAGCAAATTTAAATTTGTCTGAGTGATAAGCTTCGGCATTGTGAGCGGCCTTTTGTGATCGACCAATAAATATAATTCACAATAACTGGCCAATATTAATTTATTCGGCTGTTTGGTATTTAGTCGGTAATTGACAAACTTAGGCCTACATCGTGTTTGCAAATACCCTCTGTGGGGAGCAACAGGGCACCATTGAGCTGCTTACTTATTCATGAGCTTAAAAGTTTGAACTCAAAAGACTAAAGATTAATGATCAATGTGAAAATACAATATTTGAGACAGGCAGGGGGGAAAGGAATGGGGTTATTTGCTATCACATTGCCAAAACAGTCCTCTGGCCTTGGAGTATAGGGTAAATAAAATAAATTAATAGTTTCAAGAGAAGAGTTTTCTACACCTAAATTCTGTAATAATAAGCTAGTTAATATAAACACACATATCCCATCATACATGATAGTCATCATGAACACATTGCCTGACTTGTAGGCTAGAAGAAGTATAGGTCAAATGACAGATTTTCTTCCCCTCACATTGAAATTATTCACGGATGGATGTTGATGAAATATTTTTGTATGGGCCTACAGAAAGACCAACCATGCTGTTTCTGATGATTTTTTTTAATCAGGCAACTTAAGGCAACTTTGGAGTGGCATGCATTTGACAGCGTGCGTGTCTAATGAGAGCCTAATGCGTACCGTTTCAGTACTTGAACCTCATCGTTTCAACAGCAAAATAGCCTACATATAATGTGGCAGTGGTGAAAGAATTGAAAATATTGCAAATAAAAGAGACTTGAGGAATGAGTGTTTTTATGCAAGAGACAAGACATAGGTTATGGCACTGTGTGTTCCGTGTGTAATGCTCGGAAGATGCGGCTATATCACAAGCAACAAAAAGGAAAAATGAAAATCCCTGACCATATATTTTGCGTTCTTGCCAGACTAATATTAGCGCGAGAGCAACAAAATAAAGGTGAGTCGAGAGGGCAAAATAGCTCCGCTTTTTTCTCAGATTGCACCAAATGTTCGGATTTCTCCACTTTTCTCCTGAAATCACTTTGTGAGCGGCTTGAAAAAGTTTTGTGTGCGGGGATGTGGAATGTCCTACTTGGCCGTGCACGAGCGCAGCCTAGAAGGAACATTGCTTGTAAACGATCTCATTTTAAGCTCGAGACAACATAGGCAAGGCTCTTTTGGCATGGCTCTAATTTTCTGCTGCTTTTGTAGTCACCTGATCTGTTTTAGTCTGTCTTGGATTGTTTCTGTTTAGTTTCTGTTTAGTCACCCTTGGGACGAGTTGCTTTGCATGCATTTGACGGCTAGTTTGCTCCCGGAAGTTTCATTGATTTCTGCCTGTTTGATGATGGTCTACCAACAGCATATCCGCCAAATCAAATGTCAAATGTCATGCATTTTTGGTGGATTATACCCATGTGCCTAAAATTCCTTTATGCCAGCTGGTTTAGTAAGCAAAAGAAACTTTCTTTTGAAGAAAAAAACTTGCGTTGTGGCGTTCTTTGCACGCCCACAAAAGCAGACACTTATGGAAGCAGACATCCACGTTATTTCACGCCAATTAAAGCCTCACCATCATACTGAAATATCAAAGGATCCTTGGTAGCTCGGTCCCCAGCCGTATAGGTCCAGCTGTGCTGCTTTTAGCCCATAAAAAGGGGCCCTTACAGGGCAGCGAGACCAGCACAGCTTAGGGTGGCAGAGTGGGTCACGTCACAGTGAGTGGTTCAGCCACCTCTGGCGTCCCATAAACCTGAAACAATGGAAGCCTTCACCTTACAATACCAGTTAAGTAGCCGTTGTGGGACACAGGCTTGGGTTGAGGCCTATAGAATGACTAAACAGTTAGCCGAGGAGCCGTTAAAGTAGGTCAGTGGCTCAATGGCGTGCTCCTGATGGCGTTTGCCACAATAGTTTCTCTGAGGGTACAGCCAAACCACCCACATTCTATTCAGTCTACGCTGACTCAATGAAAGAATGGAGGACGATAACATTACTGACAACATACCTTAATCTAACTTATGGAATGTTCTAGGTGAAATGTTATGTGAACATGTGTTGTATTGAACTGGGGCACTGACAGGATTCTCCCCTGTGACGGTATCTTGCACCTGTAGCCGATAGGCTCTTATCAGCATGATGGGAGGGGTCGGGTTGCCAGAATGAATTTTTAGGAAAGAAGCTAAAGGTTCTGATGTGTTGATGAAGAGCCAGGAGTTTGTGAAGTGGAATGGGCGCCCTCATGAGACGGGGGTAGAGTGACAGCACAGCCGTGCTCTCACGTCAGCCTGATGGTCTCATGTGATATGCTCCCCGTTGGTGAGGTACACACCCTACCTCAGTACATGGCGTACAGTGCCACATTCTAGAGGGTTGTCCTGATACACCAACAACATGACTCTCTTTCTTTGTGTTTATCTGTCGCTTTTCCTCTTTCTTCTTTTCTCCCCCATCTTTTACCCTCTTCTCACTTTCTCTCTCTTCCTCTTCCTCTTCCTTCTCCCTACCCCATCACTATCTCTTTCTGCCATTCTCTTCTCAGGTCTTTGCCGCAGCATGAGAGGCTGGTGGATCTGCATGGCTCAGTCATTGACCACACGTACAGCGGTGGCTCCAGCATCGCAGTGCTGCTCATCATGGAACGACTGCACAGGGATCTTTACACAGGCCTCAAGGTAGCCAATGCACACTGAGCAGAGATGAACTTAAGTAAACATGCTCATCTGTGAGGGTTAGTTTGTGATATCAGAAGGTCTATGTATGAAAAATCTAAGAATGTTGAGATATTACACAATATACTGCTTCAAATATCTGCTCAAAGCTCTACACATAGAACCATACTGAGGATAGTGTATGCGTGCGTCTGTGTGTGCTCCAGGCGGGCCTATCACTACGAGAGAGGTTACAAATTGCCCTGGACGTTGTGGAAGGAATCCGCTTCCTGCACAGTCAAGGGTTGGTGCATCGAGACATCAAGCTAAAGAATGTCCTGGTAAGTTCTACATCCTTCAGTTATTCTTAGACCTCATTAAGAGAGAAGTGAGATACATTGTTAATGATTTCTTAATGAATTAAGTATAATTAGAACATACAACCTGGGAAAGAATTACTAAATGACTTGACTTTGATTTTTTTAGAGGATGTAACTGTTCCTACTGTACTTTACTCTATTATTGCTGTTGCAGGCTTCAGAAAGTAAATGAGTACAAGCTTGTTAACTTACTTTTCCACTAACAGGAAGTGCTAAAAACAACCAGATGTCCTGTCAGTAAGCTCTAGTAACCTGTGAACTCTCATAAGTCATGTTGAACACTACGGTCTGGTCACCTTTGACCTGGTCACACTCTGGTCATACTGACTGCCTCTTCATGCTTGACCAGATCAAGCACGGTTTGGTCAGGGAGTTGGTGTTTCAGTTGTCAGAGCTTTTCATGCCATGTTCTCCTGTCTTCAGCTGGACAAGCAGAACCGGGCGAAAATAACAGACCTGGGCTTCTGTAAGCCAGAGGCCATGATGTCCGGGAGCATTGTAGGAACCCCCATCCACATGGCTCCAGAGCTCTTCACAGGTCAGACACCAGTTACACACAAACTTTGTAATTATGCATGCTCATTAATGCAATCAAGCCATGCTTGTACATAGATGGACATTATTCTGTGTACTGAGGAGCAGTGTTTTAAGTACAGTGGACAGTTTAGTTTTATATGCAATTTACAGACCACACAGATTGCACTTGCAATTCACTCTAAAGCCAAACTACGAACCATTGCTAGTGACCCAGCAGCAATTACCTAGCACCCTAGCCTCTAGTACTCTTGAGTTCCCTCTGCAGTGCCAAAACTCACCTCTTTCAAATAGAAAAAACAAACAGAAAACTCAAGGACTTTGGTTGTTTTTAGACTCGTAAGCCACATCTGGCTCAAGCTGACCTTTGCAACAATGAAACTATTACATCATAAACTGCCGTCATTACCTGTTTCGAAAGGCTCTATTTGGTGGCGTAAGACCAGGGCATCTTGAGGCCACTGCCTCTACTTCACTAAATGGTCTAAATCGACACTCTGACTCAATCAGTCAAACACATGTTGCTAAACAGCCCAATTTATACAGATTTGAACACGCCAGGTAGTGTTCTTAAAATGTCAATGAAGTGTGAACTGTCCTATCAATCTTCTATTGACAGTAAAAATAGAATGTATGGCTACGTGACTTACTACAGAGCTTTATGCTCTCACTCCAGTTGATATTTAACCATATCTTCAGTTTCTATGTGTTGTGTTATCTGTGTGTAGGTAGAGAGCTCTGTTTGATTGCTGAGTAAATATATATGTGCGTGTGTGTGCGTATGCACTCTTTTTAGGAAAATACGATAACTCTGTAGACGTGTACGCCTTTGGCATCCTCTTCTGGTATCTCTGCTCTGGTTCGGTCAAGCTGCCTGAGGCATTCGAGAAGTGCTCCAGCAAGGATCAGCTGTGGAACAACGTCAAGAGAGGTGAGCCCACGACCCCTGTGACCTTGTCCTTCCTTGCTGTTCAATCCCTTGTCCTCTCTGTGTGAGGAGTGGCCTGAATGTCTGTGTACACATCGGAATGGGTGTGTGTTTGTCTTTATCATCATTCATGTCTTGGCTTGCAGGCTGAGCACTTGTTATCGATGTCTTCCATCTCTGCTCCATGCTGTAATCTGAACCTTCTGTTTAATTTGATCATAAACTGGAGGGCCCTCTTAGCCTCATAGCATGGAGCTGTCTGTCTGCTTACTGTACATGTCTGTCTGAGAGTTTGTCTGTGTCAGTCTGAATGGCTCATAGAGTGTGTGTGTGTGTGTGTGTTTGTCTGCGTCTGCATCTGCCTGTGTCACTGACCGCCCACTGTGCATACATGCTCATGATGGTGTGTATATGTGTGTGTGTGTGTGTGTTTTTTTTTTTTTTTTTTTGAAAGTGTATCTCCATGTATGTAACTGTATACACATATATAGTTTGAGTGACTCACTTTCAGTCTGTGAGTGTGTAAAGTGTCTGAATGATTTCTGCCTCACTCACATACAATGATTTCTGCCTCACTCACATTGCTGCCTTTGAGAGACTGAGAGTGAGTGTGTCCGTGTCCGTGTCTGTGTCTGTCCCTGCCTCTGCCTATCTGAGTGACTTTAAGTATACGTCCGTTCACCCTGATCACGGTGGATGATGCACTGTCTGTCTGTATACTCAGAAATGTGTCTCATTCCCAACAACTGATGCCTCTTTGTGTGTGTGTGTGTGTGTGTGTGTGTGTGTGTGTGTGTCTTTATTTCTGTCTCACTCACTGTCTGACCCTTCCTCTGTGTGTATGCGTGTGTCTGTCTGTCTTGCTGTTTTGCTGCTTCCTCTTTGTGTGTATGTGTGTGTGTGTGTGTGTGTGTGTGTGTGTGTGTGTGTGTGTGTGTGTGTGTGTCTGTGTGTGTGTGTGTGTATGTGTGCTTGCATATGTGAGTCTTTCTGGCTTGCCTGCACACCACTGACCTCCTGTCTCTCCTCAGGCTCACGTCCCGAGCGGCTGGCCACCTTTGACGAGGAGTGCTGGCAGCTGATGGAGGCATGCTGGAACGGCGACGCGTTACAGCGCCCCCTGCTGGGCATCGTGCAGCCCGGTCTGCAGAGCATTATGGTGCGCATGTGCAACCTCAGCCCTGATCGCAAGAGCAGCAGCCTGGACGACTCCAACTGATCATGCCAGCAACAAAACACCCCGCTCATATAACAACACTCATATATGGGCCTGCAGAGTTACATACATGGAGATACACTTTCAAAAAAAAAAAAAACACACACACATATACACACCATCATGAGCATGTATGCACAGACACATGCTTGCACACTCTCCATTTAAAAAAAAAAAAAGATATCCGTTTGGATAAAGAACCCAAATGGATAGACTGTAGTGACAAAGAAACCAGTTGTGTTTTGTATAACTCATAGGTGTTGTTTTTGTTTTCCGTTCCCTTGACAAACGGTCTAATGTACACTATTTATGATGGCCTCTGTGCAAACAACATACATGTAAACAGTGCACAGATATTTGTGTTGACCTGGTGTTTGTGGCGTTTGTGTATTTATATATGTTCTAGCACCACACTATGCTTCTTTCTTAGCAGACATGCTAATCGCTGCTTTGTCATAGGATTGCTACTAGACATGAACATTTTAAAAGTAGTCCATACCCAGTATTATGCTAAAAAAAAGAAGACATGATTTTAGTTGGTATTTAAGCTGGTTATTGGAATATTACTGCTATTCTGAGATGACAACCATTTTTTTTAATAAAATGATTTTCTGAAACTATTGATTGTGAAGAGCCCCTGCTTAAAAAATGGTTCGTTTTGACTGCCAGAAAATCTCATATCTATCATGTTCAATAAAATCATTTTTTGTTAAAATGTTTGCTTGCAGGCTGATTTTGGAAATGTTTTCCAGAAAATTATGCAAGTCCTGTCCTGATGTGTCACTATAAGTTTTTTGAAGGGGAAAATGAACTTGGATCTCTTGAGCTACTCAAATACTTTATCTGAAGCTCACAAATTCTAGAAACTTCCAAAATCACCCTTCTGGCACATTAGTTTTATGTGTACAAAACTGACTCTTGGAAGCAAAACATGCAAAAGCAATGTCAAAGATTCTTGATTACTGACAGTTTTGTGAACAGTCCGTACAGAATGCAATGACACCTTCTACCAAAGATTCTAGAACACTCTGCCTCAGAACCTTTGCCTGGTTGTTTAGCATTTTTTGACTGCATAGGCCAACTGAACTACTTAAGCCCAAAATCAAATTAACCACCAGTGGAATAAAATGGATGGAAGGAGCCAACCATCACCTGAAAAGTAAGCTTGCCATGTCTTCAGTTTTAGCTACTGCCATACATAACCAGATGTTTCTGAAACTGGGATTAGATGTATAAAGTGAGAGGAGGCGGGGTTAAAAATTATTCTGAGTTAGCACACCTGTAAGTGGTGCCACTGCCACACATCAGAAATTACATCCTTCCTTTCCATTTTCATATTTTGTGGATTAGCCTGCATACAAACTGTATAACCCAGTGTTCAAGACAAGGCCTAGTTATGTCTCGGTTCCATTCACTCCATCTGAGATGCAAGGGCGGTTTCTGATATGGGCAACTTGGGTGGTTGCCCAGGGCGGCGTGGGCAGGAACATGATAGGGCAATTCTTTCTTTCTTTTTGTTTTTGGATAACGTGCATTGATTTTTGTAGAGCCCATTTGTGGGGCCGTTCCCATTTGTGTCTGTTAATATATTCTTCCTCACTTTCAGCTCGGACAAAATTGAGGATGAGGAGGATGGGTATGACAAGGGGGGGGGTAAGGTAGAGCAGTATGATGATGATGCCCTTGTTGGGGAGTCAGAAATAGATCCAGGTGAGGGTCAGGTTGAGGATGAAGAACTTGACGATGTTGATGCCTTTGTGGAAGCGGACTGCATGTTGGATATAGAGATAGAAGACCCGTCAGGAAAGACTACTGGTCTCGAAGTTACAAAGGAGGTACTGTCTTCATGCTTTCAGATATTCTGCTAATAGCCCTGCTAAAATGACTAACTTAATAATACAAATACTATAGGACTATATTTAGTCTTGGATATTTTTTAGATTTTATTTAGGTTCGATGTTTTTTAAGATGACGTGGTCCATGGCCAGCATTGTCCTTTGTCCTAATTGTAAAATTATTGCTCTCCTTAGTCCTCTGAGTTTGGTCAAGATAATCTAGAAGTTCTAGAGGGCATGTAAAACTGCTCTCAGTTCAGTGTTGAGATCTGATGTTTGGATGTGGCTTTAATGAGAAGGACTCACATAAAAATGATGTGTGATCTTGCCCTATAGGTTACACCTCCAGCAGCTCTCTCTGGATTTTGTGAGTAGCCTTCTCTTGTCAGACTTAAGTGCTAAGGCATTATATCAGTCTCATGGCAATCTTTGTATAGTAAAATAACTAGTCTCATACAGTTTTTGCCAGTCATTTTCATACTTGTCTCAATACCATATTCACCTTTTCAAAACACCTAATACTTTCACAGAAACAGAAGTAGGCTATAAGCCAAACTGCATACATTTTTGCACTGATGCACTGTACAACTACTACTGATTTTCAGACACTGAGATACTCCAAATCACTAGCCTATGCATTATGCCCTACTAGCCTAATCGCCATAGACTGAATAAATAATATATTTTCCCTATATATATTATTCCTCTATGTATCTATTTTCACAACTTTATTTCATTTCAATATTATTTTTGCTATAATTAAATATTTTCAAGGATAATGTGGTATGATAATATTTACTCGCAACAGGTGTTTCCCCCATCCCCCACCCCCACCCATGCAGAAATAGGCTGAGAAACAGACACAACTAAATGCATGTGACAATAAAGTTTCCTTTTATCCTTGTGTTAGTAAACTATGAGGGAGTTTGAAAAATGCATCACAGGTTACAAAAGCAATAGGCCTCACCATCCTTATTATACACATTTTATCCATCATCCTACTATGGTACTGTGTATTATGTTCTTTTTGTTTGTCTGACAGCCAACGTTTTTGGTCGTAAACTGTCCGTTTGGGATGCCAGCAAGTTCATTACCAAGTGGAAGCTGTCCCACATGAAAGGCTACCAAATAGGCATCTACAGCCAAAATGAAGCCCACAAAAACCTGCTCAAAGACAGAGAGCAGGACTGCAAAGCCAGTGTGAGCACGCCTGTTTTGTTTTGTTTTGTTTTTAAGCTCTTTGGCACCACCTAGTGGCCTTCTCAGCTCTGTAGCAGTCAATGGTTTACTGAACTCCCTTGATCATTGGGAATGGCATAGATAAGGCAGTCAGGTACGATATGTAGAGAAAGGACCAGCTGAAGCATGGATATAGGAGGGCAATCTTATGTGTTACACCTAAATAATATTTAACCATCCACTTGCATTTACTTACATTTGGAGGCCCATGGTCACTATCAATAACTAAGACAACAGGTTGTATTTAAATAACCTAATGAATTGCCTATGATCTTTCTTATGCATAGGTTCCACTTCCTATTGTGTGCATGTTGGAGGAGGAGACTCTGCGTATTCTGGAGAAGATGGAAAAGTGTAAAAGAACAATTTAAAACACGTTAGTTATTTTGGCAATCCTCCAGTGGTTCACGCTCACAAGACAACCCCTTTCCAAATTATCAGACTGTAATGAACAGAATCATATTTGAGAGAATAATGCACATAGCTACTCTTCACATTACTAAACGGATCCATTTTTTGTGTGTATTACTCGTGTAGGGGTGATCGATATTCTGTGTTGTCTATGTTCAAGCATACAGGTCTGATTTCGGAGCTAACCATCAGCTGACCAAAGATGTCCAGACCCGTATTAATGTGGTCAAAGCCCAACTGGCTGCTAAGCGCCACTACGTCCCACCCAGCACTACTGGCTGGCAACTTTTTTTGCAGAACTGGTTTCCGTGGCTGGTGACTTTGCTGAACAGCGAAACATCCAATGAGCCAGAAGAGAAAACCATGAAAGAAATGTTTGAGCAGGAGGAGGAGAGGAAGAAGGAGAAGGAAACAGAGTTCATAAAGTCGGGTAGAGAAAGAGATACTTTTGATCAACTGTCACATGATGAGACCAAGAGAAAGAACAACAAGGCTCCGCAACCTGGATGGGGGCAATGGCTCGGGAGCCTATTGTGGAGAGCACCTGCGAGCACTGAGAAGGCGGAGGAGAGGCAAACTAAATCTCTCCTTACTGAAGCAGAGGAGCATCCTCCCCAGGCCCAGTGGGGTCAGTGGCTTGGCAGTCTTTTCAAGAGGATGCCGGCACATATTGAGGGCAAGGAAAGAGAGAAGAGGAGGCTTCCACAAGCTGAGGGAGAGGAAAATGACAAGGTGCCTCTGCAGCCAATATGGAGCTACCAGCTGATGAATGTTTGGAATAGGTCCCAAATGAGCGAGGTGACAGAAGCAGAAGACAGCGACATCCCTCACACGGAGGACACGCAGGAGGAGGAGGGACAGAAGTCCCAGGCTGGCTGGGGACAGAGGCTGGGAGCTCTGTGGGGACGGTGGGGCAATGAAACAAAAGTGTCCCCTGCAAGCAGCCAATCACAGCATGTCTAAGTTTGTCCATGTGAAATACTGTCTCAGGAGATGGGATGTATTATTATTTGTTTTGGCTGACAAATTACATTTTTTGTCACAAATAAATTCTGAGCAAGACTCTAGAGCAACCTTCAATGCTTTTGCCTACCACATCATGAATACTATTTATGTCTATGTGTGGAACAAAGGGAAATACAAACAGGCCAAAAAAAACAACCACAACACGGAATGTTAAAAACACGATCGTTTACTCCAAGTTTGGTGCGGTCCTTTACAAAGCGACTTCACATAGAAAAATACAACCCATATGTTTTGTCTACCCTGTTTCACTAAAGCTTTGACATCAATAGCTGGTAAAATTTCAGAGACAGAATGAATCTTTCCTGTAACTTAAAGGAAAACTCTGCCCAATTTCAGCCCTGCTTTTTGAGGTCACTGAGTGCTGTGAAAAAGTGAGAAAATATGGTAAAACATAGAGGACCATCAGCTGAAGCTAACTTATGTGGGGCAAGTTTAACTGAAACTGACAGGTAACATACCCCTATTGGTTAGCGTTAGCTGCAAATTCGCAATTCAGTCTATGCTGTACCATCTTTTCTCATTCTTTTTCCCAATGACTATTTGGTGACCTTGAACAACGTAGCAATGGGTTTAAAATGGATGGAGTTCTCCTTAAAATGTATTTGCCACAGAATGTAGAAAATTCCAGAAAGGAGAGTCAGAAATATAAGCCAGAAATATAAAGGGCAGTTTGGACCACTAAGACAAATGCTTCCACACATTATAAGCCCCTTATATCATCAGCAATGATGAACATGATAAAGGATTGATTCAGTAGTACCTTGACTTCACTATAGACAAGAATGACATCAAATATGCATCTGTTGGCGTATTAAACATAATCAGTCATAACTTTTCCTCCGTAAACAGAGTGAAGCAAAATAGTTTACAGGTTGTAACTGGCAAAAATGGCCACATTCACTTCCATGTGAGATTTTCCTGTAAAATTGCAGAGCACTACATACTGTAAGTGCAGAGACCTGTGTATTTGTGCAGTTGTAGGCTGTATACACCTCTGTGGATCAAAGAGCTTATTAAAAGTCAAATTACATGGAACACATTTGAAAGCTAGTCATTTATAGCTATAGATTATCTACACCCTCAAAATGACAGATAAACCTGGAAAAATAACTTAATACGGACACTGAAGTCAACTTTTTCCAAAATGAATAAAACAGATGATTGAAAATCCATTTTGTTGCATGAGTCATGTGACATGTTGGCCTTATAATATGGAGTAATATGGTCAGGGAATCAGTGTTTTATTTCCATCAACATGAATACACTTGTAATGAGGACTCATGGGGGAGGGGGAGTATTAGTGTGAATAGTTTATGCTTTCCAAGTCTGTACAGTAACATTTCTACAAACATCACACATTTGCCAGTATTTTACAAAACAGCATCTGTGGCCTTCATATCATATCTAATCTATAAAATACAAAGTTATCACAGAACCCAAAACGGCGAAAGGCAAATCTCTCAGACAAACCATTGCTTTTCAAACAAAATAAAACAATTAGGAGCATTTTCAAATTATATAAAATTCTCTCCCAGCATTTTTGTTTTCATTTATTTTTTTACAAAAAGGTTTTCTTTTTTTTGTATCAAAACTCAATTGTAGCACGTCACACATCTTACTATTTACCCGCTGATCAGATTTCTTGAAAAGTCTCCCACTGATGTTATAAAACAAAAAGAAAGGCCTAGTGGTGGACAAGGCAGGCCGGCAGGTTCACAGTCTTAGAGAGAATTCCGGAATTGGAGGTGCCCTCATTGCGATCGGCCTTGTGAGGAACCACAGTGATTCAGCAGTTTATAGCATCCCCATGACACCATGTGGTGGCAACGCCTCTGTTAGTTCATAGCAGCTAAATGTCTGTCTTTAGTCCCCAAAGTTACACGTACTGCAAAACGTGTCTTTAAACATCCTTAGTCCTAGTCCTTCAGTGTTTGACCTTCCCAGTTTCAGTAAGCGTCCCATCCCGAGGCTGTCATGGCTCTCAGGATTCCTCATAGCACAGTCTATTTCATAAGAACAGACATCTGGGGAAATCTGCACTCCTGATTAGCATCATCCTTCACAAAAAGTTATTTTCATAAAAACGTAAACATAAAAATGAAACTGTACAACTGGCCCTTTCCTGGAATGGTGAGTGGTTGAGATTGGACCGGGGTACTTTGCCCCGACAGCAGTGTTCAGTCGGAACCGAGCAACCCAGCTAAAGAGGAACTTGCTTGTGCTTCCTCAGTTTGATATAAAACAACAACATTGATTTTAAAAAGCGACAGCAACTGGAGGCGAATTCCTGTTTTCACGGGTGAGCATGGCATTGAACCGGACATCATAAACGATCAAAAAAAGTGCATTGCTTCAAGTATGTAAACAAAATATAAAATAATAATTAAAAAAAGATATGATAAAACCATAATGAGGAGATGACCTCAGTGGGATCAGTGCAGCCCCGTCATGACCTGGGGCAGTCGACGCTCCTGAGGTTTGGCACGAATAAAGAAATTCTACTGGGGGGGACAAAAACAGAGGTGATGGAGAGGTTTCCAGGTGTAGAACATTCTAAATGAAACACAGCTTAAGACACCAGGAAAGGACTCCTCAGACATGCCCTCCTGGCACGCGTCTCCAGCCAATCAGAGCAAACTGGTGTGTGGTCATGAAGGTCAGGAGGCAGGAAACAGACTATGGTGTGGCTCTAGGACCTGCAAAGACACACCCCTCCGTCAGGCTGGTCACATGGATGTGCTGCGGTGGCTGTTGGTTGGACAGAGGACGAGAGGGGAGGGGAGGGGATGGGATGGAGAGACAAAGTGGAGGACAAGGAGAATAGTGGGGTGGTGCAGTGCATTGGTTGGGGGGGGGGGGGATATAAAGAAGTAGGGAAACACAAAATGGAGGCAGCAAAACAGAAAGAATGTGGAGTTATGGTCAAGATGACAACACCAGAAATGAGACAACAATATGAAGGCACAACACAACAGTAAGACAAAACAATGGTAGATGCTTTGGTTTGTTTTAGAATTAGGATGTGGAAGAAATGTTCTGGCTGTAGTCATGGAAGTGAAAAGGTGCCCCAATGATAAGTTTAGAGGAAGAGTGCGATCCTGATACCAAAATCACAAGGATCACAAACTTCAGTGGAGAAAATTAAAAAATAAGAATCTATGATTATTGGAAAGAGAAGAGAGAGAGGAAGAACACTGTTAGTATAGGCTATGGCTGGGAGCTCACACTTGACTCGTGGTGAGCTTTTATTGGAAAAAAAATCTGAATTCAGAACTTGGCACTGGAAACAGCACCAAAAAATGCAAGTTCAACGTATGATGTACAGTAAATTGCTGATGAAAAGCCTTGCTCTTTACCCATTTGTAACTTGTAAAGGAACTGTTGTAAAAGGTTAGCTAGATGTGATGCGTTTTAGGTAAGAAGCTAATGCTAAAACGTTAGCGCTATGTCAAAGGGCAGACAGGACAGTTAACACACATGTGGTGGTGACATGAGGAGAGAACACTTGGAGCACAGAGGACATGTACACACCAGACAGCCACAGTCCAAACACTGAAATATCACAACAACGGAGAAGCGGCCCTACTTAGCTAAGTAAAAGGAGACTTTGTGCGACTGTGCACTGACAAAGCCCTGGGTAGAATTGAAAGAAAAAGGAAACAGGAGAGGAGAGGAGAAAGAGAGGAGAAGAGAAGAGAAGAGAAGGAAGACAAGAGTAAGGAAGACACCTCCATGGAAATATGGGAGATATGATGTGAGAGTTTGTCCTTTGCATTAACTTCCACGAGCCTCCATTCACAGCATTTGTTTACGCCATTTGAGCAAAGGAAATGTAACCACATTAGCATGATAATGTAGAATGCTCTGGTATCAATTATGGAATATAAACTTCTTGCTGATGATGCAGACTACAGCATTAACGTGTTAACACTTAGTATCAGGCTCTCTGAATAAAAAGCAAACATGCATTTTTTTACTCCGACTTCTGTCAATTGTATGATTTCATAAATCTTTCATAAATTCTTATATTATTTTATTTGACTTCGATGGTCTCAGCCTCAACTCTCCATCGTAAAAGTCAGCACACCATGTGTTATACTCACTCTGATCCTGATGAGTCGTCATCCATGGTCCCTTTGGCCTTGATGCTCAGGGCAACACCATTCAACTGCTCTGGCACGCTGGCCTTGGCCCCACTGCCCTTCCCCTCGCTGGAGGAGGAGCCTCGTGAGGAGGCGGGGCCTGCTGCGCTGACGGACAGCTCGTTGTGGATTCGGTTGATGCCGTTCCTCTCGGCAATAGGAGACAGCTGCTTCTTCTTTAAGATGCCTGAGACATATGCAGAAACAAAAAACATAACTTGTATATTCATATTGCTAAACTTCTTGTGATATGACTTCCATCCACTTCGACCCAGCGTTGAAAGCTGGGGCTCATCACAAAACACTAAGAATGGTGTTTTGAACGTACATTTTTATTTTCATATTGCTGCTTCAGATGCAGTCGCCTAATGGCCTTACCTTTCTGTGGATGGGCATTGGGGTTGGGGATGCTGGGCAAGAGTAGAAGCATGTTCTCCTTCCCATAAGTCTCTGCTCTGTCTCCGTATCGGTCGTCGGGATGGGTAAGCGTCTCTACCCTCAGCTTCTCCGTCCCACCTTCTCCATCACCTGGATATTCCCCTGGCCACAACAATTTACTCACATCAACATCTCACAGTGAAATACAGACATAATCTGGAGGAGTTAATAAAGCACAAGTTCTATTCTTTTATATTTCTGATATTTCTGATTGCTGTGCAGATGAGGGAATTCCAGGAGTTCAGGGACACCAGGAGTTCCACAGACACCATGTTTTAACATCACAGTATGCATTCATTATTCAGAATAGGAATATCCCAGGAGTACAATGGCATAGCAATGCTAATGCTACGCTGAAATTTGACATCTATTTCTTCTTCATTCAATAACTATGGGGTGGCGGGGTGTGTTGTTTGTTGACGCAAGTGCTGGTGTACCGTGTGGACGTTTGGCGGAGCCTGTGGCCAGGCTTTCCCAGCATTCCTCCTCAGGGTATGGCCCGTCCTCGTCTTCACTGTCGGAGGAGTGGGTCGAGGCGTAGGAACCACTCTGGTCGTCCTCCAGCTCAGACAGATCACTGTCAGAGTCCGAATCCTCATCTGAGGCATCACACACACGCACAGCAAAGTCAAGTTAAAGCCATTGCAATCTATTCACTTTTCACAAAACATTGTCGATTGCCATTTCAGTTTCCTGGTGTGCTCGTCCAATAAAACAGGAATAGACTCCTACCATCAACATGTTCTTTGACATCATGAAAGAGGGAGCTATGGTCATTCAGCACAATGTGGTCCTGGCTGTTATCCATCCCAACATCATCTCTGGAATAAAAAAAAAAAATTTTTTAGGTAATTTAGAAATGTGAAACAACCTGGCCTTCTCTAATAGCTTTGTTCAGTATATATTTAATAGAATACAGCCTTCTTTTACTCAAAAAGGGTAACATACTTGTATTGCAATGTATTGCAATACAATAAATTAACCAATAAAGGCAATAACTTAGTATGTCAGAATCTCAAAGGATGAAAACTAGGCCTTGCTTTACAAGTAAAAAGAAAATATAAAAAACAACAAAGAACCATCTCTGTTGATTATTAAATTCTGAATGCTTTAATATTTTTATGAGATGGAGGCCTGTTTCCCCCATGGAGGTCCAGGGTTACCTGACGACAAAAGGCACGTAGCTCTGCTGGCTCTTGCCGCTCTGGAGTGTGCCGTTGAGGGAGCCACTGGAGTCTCCGAACGGCAGGTGGTACAAACGCCCATCCATGTAGCTGGTGTTGCAGTTGTATGACTGGGGAGACAGGAGGAGGGAGAGACAAGGAGAGAGAATCTTGAGGTTTGATTTCATGCTCACAGATAAAAAGAAAGAGAGAGCAGGCAGAGAGAAAGAAAAGAAGAAAGAAATACAGGTATGAGGAAGAAATGCAGGGAGAAAGGGAGAATACATGACAGCAAGAGAGAAAGCCAAAGAAACAGCCCTCTACTCTGGTCAGTTAGGCACAGGCTCAAAAGCGTGGAAGCTGTGACTCACTGAGGGCTTAGACTTGATCATGTGATCGGGCCTCTTGCGGCTGCAGCAGTACTTCATGGCGTCTCTCGCCTCCTTATTGAACACGATACGGAAGAAGAAGATGAAGGGGCCCTAAGGAAAAGCAGAGGACCGAGAAGTGAGGACTTCATTCTGCAGCATCAGCGACTAATTAATTGCTCCGTATTCACAAACCCAGAGGGAAATACTCAATACAATTAATTTAGCTCCATTAGTGTGGACTATTATGGGCTCAGATTCACCAGTAAATCATTCAACACTGAATTCCTTTCATGCTTTTTTCATTTATATTTCAATATAAATGCTCGGTTCTGTTGTGCTGAACATGAGCAGCAGTTTGTACCTGCACACAGTTGAAGCCAGCGAAAAGGTAGTGGAAGATGATCATGTCACTGTTGACCGACAGGATGGCCAGCAGACAAGTCACTGTGACCAGGAAGAGGACCCCACATGCCGTCCTCAAGCCCGTGCTGAACACACAGACACACACACACACACACACACACACACACAAACAGACCCAAAAGTAAATGTTAAACAGCTGTGGAACCCAGCCTGTTATCATGGATATACTGGATTTTAGTTCAGGCACTCACACAGGAGGCTCCTTCTTCTCAAAGCTGTGGTGGCGCATGGCACAGGAGGCCTTGGAGGCCAGGATGTACAGAAAGATGTTCATCTGCAAACACATGCATCGTCTCATCACACAGGTCATTGATAATGTAAAGTTTAATAAAAGAGCATATAACTAAAGTAACGTAAATATACTGAGCATTCTAATGTGAGTGTATGTGTGTGTGAACGGCAGAGTCTATGTGACAGCGGTGGGAGTGAGACAGACAGGTTCTGTGTGCTGTGCAAGACACTCACAGACACCGCCAGGGCGATGGGCCCTGCGAAGCTCCAGATGAGAGTGTCGTAGATGCTGAGCCAGCAGAAGTCTGGGTTCCCGTAGCCCTCTGGGTCCAGCCCCACCGCCAGCCCTGCACGACACAGCAAAGCACAGTAACATCACCATCCCAAATGTCAAGGACATGATAATGTTGGCCTCAAGACAGCAAAGACCATCCACTCAACATTCATTTCAAAAGAGAAAAGCCCATGTTGCACAGGGACAGTGTGACCAGCACAGTGCGGGTGTATCTGGCAGTGTATGGGATAATAAGTCAAGGTGCAGTAGGGAACATAATGCAACTAAGCTCATGTCTATCTCAAAATCTCCTTTCCCAATAAAAAGTAGTAATAAAAGATTTGGTAGGTATGTGTTTGTATGTAGTTGTGTGTGAAGACCTATGGCTAATGAGGTTGTGAAAGAGCAAAGTGCTGTGTGTGTGTGTATATAGTCAATACATACCCGTGATGAAGGCAGGCACGCCCCAGCCAATCATGTAGTAGAAGCGCATGGGGCCGTAGTTGATGTCACGCAGCTCGGTCAGCATGCGGTACACGTGCAGCCCTTCCAGGAAGAGCCAGGAGAATGCACACAGGTAGAAGAAGTGCAGCAGGATGGCGATCACCGTGCACAAGAACTACGGCACAGAGATGCACCATGAGGAGGGGAGGGGAGGGGAGGGGAAGGGAGCAGAGACGGAGAGGAGATGAGAGAAAGAGAAACGTTTTTAATTTTTAATAACATGTTCATCATCTGCCTCTTTAAAAAGACAGAAACAAGGCTATCCAACAAATGTGTGGGCCCTGATGCAATGAAAGAAAAGGAGACATAACAACCATGAATAAAACAGTCAAGGAGACAAACACAGAGGGCAGATTACAAGCGTTAAACTAACAAGAGTTAGATTAAATATGATGGGAGGTTAGATGAGAAACGCAAGATGAAAGGACTTAGTCGAGACAAGCTGAATAAAGAAAGCTGTCGGGGAGTGGGTCGGGTCCTTACGGGGTTGTCGGCCTGGTTGATGCCCAGCATAAAGGTGAGCTCGGCGATGAAGAGGGCGGCTGCGGAGTTGCTGAGGATGCTGGTGCGGTTGCTGTGCATGGCCCGCAGGCACGCAAGGAAGAGCATGGTGAGCAGCAGGAAGCCCAGCGTCACGCCCACCGTGCTCCACGTCACCAGCTGCACAGGCAGGATCTCGCCGTTCTGGAGCGAGGAGGATCAGGGGAGGTTAAGACCCAGACACACGTCTCAGGACGCTTATAGACGCAAGCGAATGCGCACCTTGTTGCCACCAAAAACACTCTCTCAGGGCACAAGCTTAATAATCACTAAAACTACAATAATATCAACATGATGAGGACCAAAGGCAAGAAGTTGAGAGAGTGATATTTCCAATGTCTCTTTGAGGTGTGTAACTGAATGACCTGTGCAGAGTTTGCCACTATTGTGTGGTGTGTGTGTGTGTGTGTGCGTGTGTGTGTGCGTGTATGTGTACCTCTCGTCTGGAGATGTCCATGAGCACAGCAAAGCTGGTCATGTGGTAGCACTGGCAACTGATGTGGGTGCTGTTCCGAAACACCACATCACAGCCTTTGGCTGACCAACCACCACTGCCCCCAGGGGATCCCGTTCTGTGAACACAAACAAACACACACACACACGCACACACACACGCACATAAACAATTAGTACTGGCAGACAAGCATTGGAAATTCAGACAAGACATTTGATTTCATTGTCTTATGAAATTGACTATGTGTGTATGTGTGAAAAAGAAACCAAGAGCATACGCGTGTGTGTGTGTGTGTGTGTGTGTGTGTGTGTGTGTGCTTGTGTGTGATGAAGAGAAAGAGAGACAGAGAGTCTAATGCTCACACAATAGAGTGATTCCAGAAGACGCAGATGGGCTTGGAGCGCTCCTCAGTGGTGACGAGGCGGAACTGCACGGTGATGGGCTTGTTCAGGGCATGCTGAAGCAGCTCCTCATTGTCATGCACCGTGATGCTCACCACTGGGGTGTTGATAACAGGCCGCTTAGGCACTCTGTGGAAGGGCAAACACACACACACACACACACACACAGAAACACTTAGGCAGATGAAAATTGTGTAGGATCATGACTAGTCATTTGTTTCAAGACTCACTGCCTCTCACATTCTTCCTCTTTTTCTCCCTCCCTCTCTTCCACTCCTTACCTCAGACTCCTCTTGTCTGGGTCGTATCTCTCAGGCAGCAGCCCCGCCAGGCTGTGAAAGATGATGACGCTGGCGATGGCGTCTTCCTCGCGCTGGTTTGGGTGCCGGCGTCTCCGATTGGATATAGACGTCTGGTTGATCCCACTGGCCTCTGGGAGGGGGTCTGCTGGCCGGTGACCTCTGCCTTCTTGAGCGGGCTCGAAGACTGAGTCAGGGAGCGTGACTGCTGTTTCCAGGTCAAAAGGTCGAGGGCCACGTAGGGACTGATAACGTGGGAGTTTGGCACCAGCGAAGTTCATCTTGTCTAGCCGGTCAATGGATATGACTAATGGGGACATTTCATTAACTCAGATTAACAGTCATATTCATAATCATAATCAGACATGCATTCAGTATCAACACTAACATCATTGTGTGTGGCCCAAAACACCTGCTCTTGTGATCGTTTCAAAAACTTTTCATTCAAATTTTGTCGTCAGGTAGAGCTTGGTCATAGTTCAACATTTTTTTGTTGCATGTTGATGATTATTTGCAGAGACTTAAGTTGAAACTAATAGAATAAGTAAGTCATCAAGATGTCTCATGCAGTTACAATCAAACTAGCCTTAGCTGGTTATAACCTGTAGGAAAATAGGAGCACCCTGACAATTAGGTCTTACCGGCACGGTCAGTGTCTCTATGTTTTAACTTCTTTTATCCTTGGCCAAGGCTGGAATAAGATTGTTGCTGTGTGTCTGTCTCTGTCTCTCTGAACAGACATGGATTCATGTGTGTGTGGTGGTGGTGGCGGCGGCAGTACTTACCGATGTTGGGCGTGACAATGGTGAAGGGGCTGAGGTAGGTCTTCCTCATATTCTGGGCCAGGGTGTTGGTGTACTCCTCGTACTGGCGCAGTAGTGCAGCTGTGCCACCCTCCGTCTGCTGGATCAGCTCCCAGTGCGGACGAGTCTCCCCTGCCAGGATGGCGCTGCCAACCTGCAGCAGGTTCTGAGGGAGAGACAGGGGGGGAGGGAAGTAAAAGAGCGGAATACAAAGAGAGAAAATTTACTTGGAGACAAAGTAGTAGTAGAAAGCACACGAGACATGAAACAATGGAAGACTGTACAGGAAACAATGGAAGCATGTACAAGATATTTACTGAGACTAACAATATAGTATTTCTATATAATTCTAAAAACAAAAAATCCAGTAATCCACATGTTGGCATAATCGTCAATGGTGGCACTCTATACTCTACACTAAGTGTCCAAGTATCAGTTGTGCTGTTTTGTGTCATACTGTTTCCTTTGGTACTGTAGTATAGCTGTGCTGGGCCCATGCTTGTGTGTGGTACCTCATTGAAGTGCACGTCCTGTGTGGCGGCCAGGCTGAAGCCTTGTTGACTGCTCTCATGCAGCAGCAGATTCTGCGTCAAACGGTACGCCACCTTTACGTCGCTGCCGTAGTAAGTTTGTGTGTGGCGTGTGGCGTTGGCCAGCCGCATGGCTATGTGCTGCACTTCCGGCGACTCCATCAGAGATGAGTTGCGAGTCATACGGTCCGCCTGAGCACAGCGAGAATGGAGGAAGGTTAGTAGCTAGCACTGCTAACCTGTGCTGAAGACATCCTACGACCAAAACATCTAGTACTGCATTAACCTGTGCCCCCTTCTGTTGTGTTGAGAAAAATGTAATTAAGACACTACCTGGGTGTGTACAATATGGTTGATCAGGCCTGTGTGTGTGTGTATGTGTGTGTGAGTTAGATAGGGAAGTTTAGAATTTTGGTAAACAGTAGCTTTCTTTCACCTGGAAGTATCTTAAGGCTAGCCCTATGTGCCAGTTAGCAGACGACTGTAGCTAAATTATTAACAAATAGTGAAGTAGATGATTGTAGCCTAACTATTATCTAACAAACAGCAATGACCTCTAAAACGAGATCATGATAACAAAAAGTTTTTTATCTTGGCTAAATCGACATGAAGGGTTAGTTTAATAGTGATGCTATTCAGTCCCATTGGAGAATACGCTGCTCTTGCCACCCAACTAGCATGTTTGCTAAGTTGCCACGCCCAGCTGAAAGGTCCTATATGTCAGTGATACACACCAGAGTCTTGAGTTTTGTGAAGGTGACAGAGGTACAGTTGAAGAGGTTAGGAGGCAACCATCCTTTGTGCTCGTCACAGTGACGAATGGCTGTGCCTAAAGAAGGGGAGAGGAGACACTATTTCACCCAAGAGATCACTGGCTGCACAGTGTATAATCATCCAAGAGTATAAACAAGGCTTGCTGATCTGAGAGAATGAGGAGGGGGGGGGTTGAGAGAAAGAGATAGAGAGAGAGAGAGAGAGAGAGAAAATGTGCTGCACCAGAGTGCTGAGAGAGAGGGATGTGGTGAGGGAAGAGATGAGAGAAGAGAATGACTGTGAGAGAGGTGACAGGGTTGCAGAGTGGAGGAGGAGGTGGGATGCCGTCATACCGACTGAGCCCTTGGGACAGGGCACTGCAGCAGGGAGGCCAAACTTGGTCCTGGGCCACCAGATGCCTGCCTCGATGGCCTGGGGACAGCTGTCGTAGATCACTGAAAGAGAGAAGAGAGAAAGACAGGATATGAAAGAGTGAGCAAGAGAGGGATGGGAAAAAGATGGCAAGGGTACAAGAGACAGGGAGCAAGACAGAGAGAGGGAGAGGGAGATGAGGAACAAGAGGTCAATCAACTGATGAGCAAAATGCAACAAAAAGAAAAAAGAACCTGAGCAAAATCTCACACAAGAAAATAACAGGTCCAATCACGCTCAATAAGGCCCAATCAGTCTGCATGTTAATCAGAGACAAAGGAATCAATAGACTTATCAGAGATGAGCTTTAATACAGGAAGCCAATGTGTGAGTGAACGAGCATTTGCCTTCATCATCATCATCTAGCAAGCGAGCCCAGTGGGTGACTGGGCCGCTGAGTGAATTTTAAGCATGAATCCCTGCTGGTGTGACATCACTGTAGCAAGTCCTGACCTTCACAGCCGCTGGCTGAGACCTCGGCGAAGGGGTTGTCGCAGCGATCGCACTGTCGGCCGATGACGCCCGCCTTGCACTGGCACTGGCCGCTCTCGCGGTCGCACGTGCGCGAGAAGGAGCCCACAGGATAGCAGTCGCACAGCAGACACGCGTCACTGCCAGGCGGCTGGTAATGGTTATCCTGGGAGGAGAAGCAGGAGGGGGACAAAGGGAAGAAGAGCGGAGGTTGCAGGAGTGGAGTGAGAGAGAGAGAGAGAGAGAGAGAGAGAGAGAGAGAAGTTGAGGGATAGGAGGGAATGATGAATAAAGATTGAGTAATTAGGGAATGGAGAGAGGGCAAAAACAACAAAGAAACAAATTATGTTAAACACAGGAATATCATTGGAAAATCTCTGTAGACTTTAGTTACTATGATCTCTGACAAAGAGGAACTCCACACAGTTCACTCTACATTATCATCAGTTTGTGCTTGAATGACCTGCCCTGGGGTCAGGAAAGACCTAAATAAGCCTACTAAGAGTGTATGTGTGTGTGTGTGTCTTACCTTGCAGCGGCATTCCCCACTGGTCTTGTTGCAGTCAGCATCAAAGCCCTTGTCTGTTTGGCAGTCACATGGCCCACATGTCTTATGACCCCACCAACCTCTAGGGCATGGCAGGTCAGTCCTGAACACACACACAGAGAGAGAGAGAGAGAGAGAGAGAGAGAGAGAGAGATCAACAAGGCATCACAATCACACATTTCACTGACACATAATCCCTATGACAAATGACCAAAACACTGATAGAATAGTGTCACATTATCCTCCATGACTAACATCCATTTCACGTCTGCTGGAGTGTAGCCCTGAAGCAGCTGTGACATCTGAGAAGCATCTCTACATCATCTAAGAGTCGGCCACTGAAAGCCCCCTCTCCTCTCCTCTGGCTGACACCTTCACAGGGCTGGGCAGTAACATGACTAATGACTAAGTGATGTCAAGTGTTAGGAATTCTGCTGTTGAAACCCGGGCCACACACTGAAGGCAAGCCACCGACACCAACGCTACTCCTGACCTGACATCAATACTTCATTCGAGTGCTTTCCCATGGCAAGACTACACAGAAACACATCAGGGCGATGGAGCTGGAGGGCTTTCTGACTAAATGACTGAGATGACCTTTTACCCCCGAGGTCAGAGATGAAAACAAGAGAGAGAGAAGGCAGTCATTAGAAAAAAAAGCTTTCAGACAGTTTTTCCATGTGATCTGTGACCACTTGTGAAAAAGACACTGTTGGTCTTGGGGAGTTGTTCTTGGTGAACAAATATCAATACAGGGCCAAAGGTTACCATTCAGCTTAACATTTCCAAGAATTTGGAGTAGTTACACTAAATGTTTACATTCAGAAGCTAAAAAACTATCCGGGTGAGTTTTTTTGCATCTGTCAAATCTGAACACTACTCAGATTTGACAGATGCAAAGATCACTACTAGATGAAACTGGGTCAGACTAGGTCAGATCAGGGCTGGAATCACTCATGTGTCAGCGTTCCTGTCAGAACCAGAGCTACAACTTCTGAGAAAACTCTTCAAATTCTTACTAACCATAAATACTTCACTTTGCATGTAGAGAGATAAGAGCATCACCGATATCATCTCACTCAAGCTCGCTCTGAGTTATAAGCCAGTGTTTATTTGTAAACTCCCGTTGTAAATACCCCATTCCACCCCAGAGGCATCTAGTGTGTGTGTGTGTGTGTGTGTGTGTTATCTGTTTTCATCAGAATGCTGCTTACTTTTTCTCACAGTACTGGCCAAAGTAGTTGCTGGGGCAGTCACACACATATCCGAGGGAGGAGCTGGGCTTCTTGGTGCAAGCTGATAGGTGCTCGCACGGGTTGAGCATACACACGTCAGTGCAGTTGGTGCCATAGTAACCTAAGAGGAGGACACAATCAGGCCAGTGTGAGTGATTTAATCTAGTCCACACACTCCTGATGAAATCATTCACAGCAAAATGTACACATGCAAGGATACTGCATCTTTGCCTGAGTCCATTATCTGTCAGTGGATGAATGAAAAAAGGCTTTGTGCTCGAGGAAGATGGTAATGAGGTTATTCACAATCATATAATGATAACAGTGTTCGATGATAATGATACTACACTTTTTGGTGACATTTACATTAACAAACTGTGATGAAAAATTATGTCTCGAAGGAGAAACTGCTCTAGTGAACACACACACACACACACACACACACACACACACACACACACACACACACACACACACACACACACACACACACACACACACACACACACACACACACACACACACACACACAGAGAGAGAGAGAGAGAGAGAGAGAGAGAGAGAGAGAGAGAGAGAAACACAGACCTGTATGACAGGTGCAGGAGTAGGAGTCCCAGTCGTCGCTGCAGTAGCTGTTGGCTGGGCAGGGGTTGGACAGACAAGGGTCTGGCATGTTGCAGCCCGACTCCACGTTGACCCGGCGAGCTTGAGACAGACTCAGAGCCACCATGCTGTTGGGACTGTCCCCGATACGCAACCCCTGAGAACACAAGAGGAGAGAGTCAGTGTGTAATACACAACAGTACAGCTAATGCAGATAGTGGGTTTCCCACAGAATAAAATACAGTTAAGGCTTACATAGCATGGTGGTGTGTGTGTGTGTGTGGCGGGGGGGGGGGATTGTTCAGGGTCATTCACTGCTAGATCACCACCATCACAAATTACACACACAGACAATTACAGAAGCCACAGACAATAGCTCATAAGGATGAATGTATGTATGTACGCATACAAGAAATACTATGAAAGGCCATCAAAGCATTGAGCATTGTGTGTGTGTGTGTGTGTGTGTGTGTGTGTGTGTGATGGATGGAGAAGAAAAGTAGGCCACCTGAACACAGCCACGGAATCCTTGCAGCACTTTGCCATTGTTCCCAGAGAATCCTCCTACACTGAGCGTCTTCAGTTTGGCCCCGTTCAGCTTGTTGTCCACCTCCATACTGGCCTGGAGGACAGCACACAGCAACACGTACATATTATGACAGGAGTTCAGAGCACAACATATAACATGTAGAAGTAGAATTGCAGAATTCTGGTCACATGCCTTTGTATATCCTTGCCTACTCATGCCTCAAAGCATTCTGGGAAACATTGCTATTGGCAACACAAGTCTATGGCACAGCATACATATGCTCAAAGTGAAATTGAACTTTGACCTTTGATTCAAGTAACAAGTAAATATTTGTACTTAAGTCATAGCTTTTCAAAGATGGACAATTCACAAGAATGAATATATGTATGTGATCACAGTGACCTTTAGATTTAACCTTTGACTGAATTGGATAATACTAAACGCCACATAAATATATTTAAAGTATTTTGCCTTTAAAGTAAATTGGCTTTGGTTTGGTTTAATATTACAAGATGGAAGACACATATAAACATATGGACATATACTGTATGTGTGTGTAAAAAACACACACATATAAAAGAAGTCAAAAAACAACACACAATATTTCATATCAAATGTGCAATTCTATCCATGAAAGTCTGTCTCTAAAGACAGAGCCCAGAGAATCATGTACTTTCTTTTCACATTTGCTTCTTTATGTCCTCAGTGACACGTGTTTAATCCCTCAACATAACAGATGGGCAACGTGTAGGAGCAACCCATACAGACACACACAAAAATCTCATACATGCAGGCTTCTCACACTCACACATACAGACAGCCATAGACAGGCCTTAATATGTGCACACACATTCAGACACACACAGACACACAAACACACTCTGTTTGATCTCGTTCTCATGTGGTGTGGCATGCCCCTCCATATGCCCACCCCTGTGTCATATTTACATCCACCAGCGGGTAGCTGCAGATGGCACAGGACCACATGCAGAATGCCAGTCTCCACTGAGATGAGTGGCATCTCCACGCGGGCATCTCATCTCTGCTCACTGGCCCATACCACTCAGAGCATTGTACAGCTGGTCTGATTATAGAAAGACTATGAGGGTCAGAGGAACTGTCTGAATTCTCCAACATTCTACAATACACTGAACACTGGACCTCAGCTCTCTCATACCAAAGCCATTCAGCAGTGTTTTATAATGCTGGTGTGTATGCATTAACAGTATATGTTTTAACACATCTGTATGGCCCTGCATATGTAGATATACAGATATGTGGTGCATGAACGTGTGGGTGCACACTGCAGTGTTATCATCTGTGTAAATGTGTGTGTGGCTTACTAGCTTGTACCATGTTTGTGAATCTCTGCATGTGTAGGCACACATATATGTAGGTATGTGAGAGAGTTTGTGTGCCTATGTGTGTGGGTAAGTGCGCAACATCAATATAGGTTTGTGTGTGTGTGTCTGTGTGTGTATGTGTGTGTGTGTGTGTCTCACCGTATAGAGGCCGTGATCAAAGGTCAACACTAGCCTGAGGCGTCCTGTTCCGCCCCCAGCAGCTGCCCGCAGCTCCACCTGGGCATGATGCCAGTCCCCGTCATTCACTGTGACATCATCAAGACGAGACAGCCCAGAGTCCTCGCCACGCTGCAACAGCATCTGCAGTCTACCCTCCCGCAGCTGAGAGAGAGAGAGATAGAGAGAGGAGAGAGAGAGGAGAAAGAGAGAGAGAGAGAGGGAGAAATGGGGCAGGGGTGAGTATGCAGCAACAGGGGGACAAAGATAGAAAGGGGGAGAGAGAGAGACAGAAGGAGAGAGACAGAAGGAGAGAGAGAAAGGGAGAGCAGGAGAGAGAAAAGAGAGAGCAGGAGAGAGACAGAAAAGGAGAATGATTAGGAGAAAGGAGAAATGGGTCAAAGAAGTAGCACAAACACAATCATCTTTTCACTCTGCTCATGATTTTCAGGATCGAGGATTCCCTTGTCAGAAATGTATATAATTCAGCCTGTACTGTGACAAACTCTATTGTGGCTGTATCCTCTGTCCTGCTGCTCAGTACCTTTCAGCGGTATCAACAGCTTGGAATTTAGTCGCCTTTGTTCTGCACATGAAATATTAAAAAGCATGCAGTTCTCCACCAAACCAACAGATGGAGCTCTCCTCCAGCTAAGACCACAGCTGCGCTGGTGTGGTTTGGGGTTCACTGTGAGTGACACTGATGCTGAGTGTAGAGTACAGGAGAGACGCAGGAGAAGTTGATGGATTTTTTTTTGGGGGGGGGCTCCACATGAACCCTCAGCTACACGCATTGGCACAGCCAGGATGAAAGGGGAAAGGGGGCTTCTAAACACCTTTGGCTTTATTTCAGCACAGAGGTGCACAGATGGCAATGCACAGAGTTCTGCAGCAACAGGGGGGCCAACTAGACAGGACTTGGTGAGGGTTAGGAGTGCAGCTGGAGTTTGAGGTTAAATGGAATGAACTATAGAATGGTTGCTCAGTGTGTGGTGTGTCTGTTCACAAATGTGTACTGGAGGGGTTGTTTCAGGGATCAAATTAAAAACTTGGGTGTGTGTGAAAAGTGTGTGTACGCGTCATCAGCTCATCAGTTGTGTAACAAAGTAATGCTGGTCTATTGTGAAGTGTGTGTGTGAGTGAGAGTGAATGTGATGTCTGTGTCTGATGTCTAAAGGTGTGGGTGTTCAGATCCCCTACAGGTGTGAGGTGGGCATGAGTCACCTCATCGTGTTATTGTGCTGCTGCCTTAGCCTAAAGAAAAGGTGTGTGTGCTTCTGTGTATGTGTGTGTATGTATGTGTGTGCACGAACACACATATCTCACCTGAAGAGTCAGGTTGTGGTGCTGACCCGCTGTCAGGTGCAAGAGGGTCGAGCTCGTCTGCCGGGTCCGGAACATGATCTCGAGCTGCCATGGCAACGTCACAGACACCGCCAAATTGCTCCACAGCAACAGGCTGTTTCCTTGGAAACGCTGCGTGTTTGGCATTACTGCATGAATCAAACAAGAGAGAGAGCAGAGTTAATTTTTTTTTAAAAAATAGAGAAAGAGCAAAGGACAACAACAAAAAAATCCAGATGTTGGATCCAGAGATGATGACAGAACAAGCCATGTGTCACCCAATCCCTCCGACAGGTGACTGCTTGTTGAGACACACCGCTACCGCTATGGTGACATGAGTTCACTGATACCTTAGAGGAGTTCAGAGAGCATGGGACACCAGTGGAATCAGGGAATACAATAATCACAAACATACCACCATGGAGCTGGCTTCTGGGTGTGTCAATGATTGACAGAATGTAGGTCAAATGTTTGTATTTTTGTATTTGTGTGTGGGTGTGCATGCGTGTGTGTGTGTGTTATCTATCAACATAAGCTTTTCATTGTGCAGGTAGTACGTAGGGTGTGATGAAGGTGGGGGGGGTCCCTGGCAGTTATTCTGAGTAAGCCACCTGTCTTCATTCTTGTCACGTGAGCACACACAGATCCGCTCCCACACTGACACACTAACAAAAGAAAATACACAGACACAGACACTCCCGCCCCCCACCATCACACACACACACACACACACACACACACACACACACACACACACACACACACACACACACACACACACACACACACACACACACACACACACACACACAGAGAGAGAGCCAACTCAAACAAAAACACAGACACACAAACAAGTGCAACACAGTGGGTGCTAAAATGCTTTCCCAATCTCATCTCCTGATCTGCCAATTCCTGTGCAATGCAACAACAAAAAAACAACACCCCCAAAACACAGAGGCACCTCACTGCTAATCAATAACTAATAACTTCTCAATCGGCACGTCACAGATGGAGGGTGATTGGCTGGAGGTAAACGCTCTGGGCCCTGCCCAGTCTGTTGTTGCTACTCAGACATCCAGGAGGGGGATGCAAGGGGAGGTGGGTGGGGAAACGCTCTCTGCCTGGGACTTTTAAATTGGCTAGACATGAGAGCACACATACGGCAAAGTTTTGGATGGGGGGGGGGGGGGGGGGAGTGAGTAAGTAAATAAATAAATACATAGATGGATAGATAGCTAAATAAATAAATAAAAAAGAGAGGAGGCTTTGAAGTTCTTTCTTAGCAAGTTTGTATGCATCCCGCACCCTCTGTATGCCTCCATGTTTTCCAGTGGCGTCTTTCAAAGCAAACGAGTATGTGTAACTGAGTAACTGAACAGAGAGAGGGGAGATGAGAGAGAGAGAGAGAGAGAGAGAGAGGGAGAGAGAGAGAATGCAAGCGAATGATGAGAGAAGATGGGAGGAAACTCTGTAGAATGAGGGGAAGAGACAAATAGGCACAGAGAGAGATAAAGAGTGAGAAAAGCACAGAGAGTAAGTGTGAAACTGAGAGAGAGAGAGTGTGACTGACTGTTCCCTTACAGTACTTCCTCCTCTTCACTTCTTGTACTTGAAGACAAGCAGCTCGCAGGGGTTGATCTCTTTCTCTCTCCCCCATCATCTTCTTCCTCCTGCACTTTCATTCTTTTTTCCCCTCTCCGTCACCCCTCCTCTCCTCTCTATCCCCCGCTCCTGCAAGCTCTCTATGCACCCCTCTTTCATACCCTCCTCCCTTTTCTCACACTCTGTCTCTCTGTCTCTCACCTCCGCCTCCTCCACTGTTTCCCAACCATTTCTCTCTGTCTGCCCCTGAAAGAAAGGCTTCATCTCAGCCTCTCCCTTCTCTTGGATTAGGGGGTGGGGAGGAGGGGCACCAGTGTGAGGTTTTGCCTGCTCATTGTCAGCAGACGGAGATTGTAACTCTTATATCTTTTAATGCTTAATTAATACACCTACTATATCTAAAGGTAACACTGTGTATACTTAGAGACAGTGAGTCTTTTCTGTATCCTGGTACAACTGTCATTGAATTCCTTGAGGCATTCCTTGAGTTTTTGCTAGGAGGCTCACTCGAGAAGATTTGTAAACACATCACACGCACACACACAAACACAAACACACAAACTGCATTCACAGTAATGAAAGCCCAGCAAGGGGTAGGAAGCTTTACCACCACCACATGTGTTTTGAGTGTATGTGTGTGTGTGAGAGAGAGTGTGTAACACAAATGCAGCTATCTGCAGCAGGGCTGAACTTCTAATATTCTAAATCAGCTACAATAAAAATTCTGTTTCTTCTGGCATCAGAAAGTGCTCCCTGAGGGGCCTGCTCATGATTACAGCTCATCCCCTTGCATAAGCCTCCACTTACAGCCGTAACAGCCATTGGAGACAGAAGGCAGCAGAAAAGCTAAAAGCCCTTTTCACTGACCCCTGTTCTATCAGGGTTGCGGCCAGGTCAAGGGTGCACAGGGGCAGGGAAGGCTTTGCACTGATATCTGGGGAAATGTCTGAAGTACAAAATTGGTCTTTCCAGATTGCTTATACTAGCATGAGCTAGTGGATAATCACACGGCGTCTAATCCCACTACGGCCCCACCCCATTCAAAATGAAACTCTATGCCTGTGTGTGCTTGTGTGTGTGTGAAACCTTACAGTATGAGTTTCCGTGTGTGTGTGTGAGAGCATGTATACATGCATGTCTGTCTGTCTGTCTGTGTGTGTGCGTGTGTGAGAGAGAGAGAGATTGAGAGAGATCAGCCACACCACGAACCATGCTCACCTTTCTCGCAGTTGCGCCCTCCAAAGCCTAGGGGGCAGTCACAGCTGTAGGATCCCCACAAGTTGACACAGGTGCCTCCATTCAGGCATGGGCTGGTGTTGCAGAAGTGCCTCTTGGCCGAGCAGCCTGGGACACACAGAGCGGTGAGGTGCATTTACATTCCTGACCACTTCTATGGGCTTTTGTTAAAGATCCATTAGTAAAGCCTGCTAAAATATTCATGATGGACTTGAATATTCTGCCTTTTGAAGAAGAGAAGACAAGATCTTCACCATGAACATCTAAAATTAGATTAGAAGTGTAAGTGGCAACTAACCAAACTGTTAAACTGTCAGCTCTGCTGTGTATTTCATGAAACCAGCCCATCAGATTAGTATTAAATGGGTGCTCTTTATAAATGTCCACCAGTGACCATACTGAACATAGGCATCAAAGGGATGTGTGTGTACTCCAGAAGTTGTAGTAACCTTATATTAGGAAAAATGGAACACTGTCTGATCGTTCAAGTTCTGGAAAATTCTACCCAAATGCTGCCTATCCAGTCAGCAGTCCCTCACCTGGCAGGGTGCCATTGTTGGCAATGAAACTGGCCATGTCGATGTGGCGGTTGTCTATGCGCAGGTCCTTCATGCAGCCCACAAACTGCCTGCTCTGAACGGGGAAATCCTCAGGCAGTGTGGGGACACCACCCAGAAGCAGAGGACCTGTCAGGTCTAAAGATCTGAACACACACACAATAATTTCACATGAGCGGATGGATCTTTAAGAGGGAATAAACATGTACAGGTTTTCAGTACAAAACTAAACTAAAATAACTTCCAATCTCTGACTCATGATGTGTGATGTGTGTTCTCAGAAAAACAGCAACAGCTCAAAGCTTAAAGACCCGCTGGAATAGACATGCAAATATTCCTTTCCTTATTCAACAACAGCACCCCCGCCCCCACCCCTCTAAAAAAACATTTTGATCTACAGTATTCCCAAAACAGACTGGGGGAAAAAAATGTGACTTCTTAGTACTTACTTTTTAGATCCTGATTGGCTGCCTTGGGCTGAGCAGGAGTAGTTTCCAATCACGTGACCAAATCTCAGTGCCACAGATGTGTCACAGTTATCCACAGTCACCACGACAACCTTCTGGTCGGATGGGCCCTGGGGGAGGCCAGCCTGGTTTAGAATAGGCTGAAAGAGGAAGAGGGAGGGAGGGAGAGATGGAAAGAAGATGAAGGGGTGGAAAGAGGGGGATGAGAGAGAGAGGGAGATGGGAAAGCAAGACACAAGGAGATATAATAAATAAAACAGTCTAAATATAAAATTCACTCTGTCACATTCAATTCCGATGTTGCTGCTCTTTTAAAACAGTGATCTTCCACTCGGTGTCTCCTGCAATCATCTCGGTAATGATCTGACACCACAAACAACAACTGACTCTGGATTAGCTCAGGCCCTCATCAAAGCATGACTCCTCTGGGCAATGGAGCAGATGTGTAAAATCACATGTAAGAACGTGAGTACGGCTTACAGTGTGCGAGTGCATACAAGTGTGAATGGGGACAAACTGTAGTGGTATGTGGTTTACAGGGTTGACATGATATGCACAACTGTGTGAATATGAATGTGTGTGCAAGAGATTGTATACAGCCTGAGAAACTGTGTGTATGTGTGTGAGTGAGTGAGGAGAGAGAGAGAGAGAGAGAGTGAGTGAGTGAGAGACAGAGACAGAGAGAGAGAGATAAGGAGAGACAGAGATCACAAGTTCAAGAGCTCATGTGTGAAAAGTATGTGTACAATACAGAATGCATGAGACAGCGTGAGGCCAGAGCGGCAGAGCGTGTGTATGTGCGTGCATGCGTGAGTATGTGTAAGTGTGGGGGTAGGTCAGTTTGAGTAAATGTGTGTGTGTGTGTGTGTGTGTGTGTGTGTGTGTGTGTATGTATACACATATGTGAGCAAGAGATTATATACTCAAGAGGGCATGTAGCACAGAGTGCGTGTGGCAAGGATTGAATGCCATTTAGGTTTAGAGAGAGTGTGTATATCTACAAGAAAATCTTTGACCACAGTCTGTGTTTGTGTGTGTGTGTGTGTGTGAGAGTGAGAGAGAGTGTGTAGCAGGGATCTCATGCCATAGTGCGCAGCTAATGACAAAGCATGTCTTAGAGAGCAGTGTAAGAGATCCAGAGTGTGTGTGTGTGTGTGTGTGTGTGTGTAAGGGAGCACGAGAGAGATAGTATATGGGTCGAGAGATGGAGCGTGACAGGCAGGAAATGAGGAGTTAGGGTCCTGGAGCAGAGCCAGCCTCTGACAGCTCAGCGAGAGCCACCAGGAGCCGTCACCAAACTCCACAGGGAGGAAAACCCACTCATGACACACAGCACAGGAACACAGGAGAGAGGGAGAGACAGAAGGGAAGGAGAGGGGGAGAGAGAGGGGAAGTATGTGTATATATATAGGGGGTGCTGTATCTGCCATCCCCTCCTCCTGTAGTGACCTCCTCCCACCTCTTCCCACCTTCTCCCTCCCTCTCCTCCCCTGCAGGGTTCACCCAGCAGGTTAATCTAGCCTGAGCGTGCCTGAGCTAATCAGTATCTTAAGAGGTGAAATAAGAGCCAAGACGGCCAGGAGGTTAAAACAGGGGTGAAACTGACCTGTACAGGGATAGGAGGGGACAAGTAAGAACAGACAAACACCCCTACCCTCCCCAGTCATGAGTCTTGTGGAACATGCTTTCTTTATCATCCATAAAGAGACCAAGAGGGTTAAACTGAGCTGTACTGGGACAATAAATCACTAAAAACATTTACCATTTACCTAAAAACATTTACATAACGTGTTACAGATCCTTGTGCTTTACCTTTTCTTTATGGTCAGTAAAGAGAGCAGAGAGGGCAGAGCAGTGGCCTGTGGAATGGAGCGTGATGAACAGGAGGCCTGTGTCTTCAGCTTCATTCCTGTGTGAAATTTGGGATCTGTTGTTTCATCTTATGAGGGTAATCATGTGAGGCTGGTCCCCTATCAGTCTCGTCTCTGTGCCCAGCAGTATGCTCTGCCAGAGTGGTTATAAATACCTCTTTTGTCAGACAGGCGGATAAAAATACGCAGAGGCCATACTGGAGAAGGCTTGAGGATTCCTCCCAATTTATCTGTTATTCAGACATCTGAAACACTGCCCTGTCTGGCCTATCGCCGAATTGAAAGTTTACAGTGACAGAAGCTTCCATCAGACGCCGCTATTTTAAAACATGGCGGTGTGGATGTGGAGAACTGTCTGCGTGTACACATGAGATGAGAAACCCACAGCCCAGCATGTAGATACACCCTCGATGTCCTCTTCTCATTGTGAGCAGTCCTACCGACTTCCGAAGTTAAACAGTATTAAGGGAAGTTTTTACCACATATTTCTCATGAGTGAAATGTTCTTTGTTTTTCTTTACAAATCATACCAACTTCTTTTTAGCTTTTCACAGAAAGGAGGCCAATACATAAATAAATCACTTGACCTGTTGCGACCACTGAATTTGCCCCACTGTCCAAATGTTTTCCTGGAATCAAAAACTACTTGCTAACTGGCGGGCAGTACCATAAAGGTTGATAAAGCCCAGCACAGAGAGCCCATTTAAACCCCCCATCCTTCCTAAGACAACTGAATATCGTCCCCTTAACAAAGGACTCCTTTCACTGCCCGTGGAATCAATGGGGAGAGAGGGGGGAGGGAGCAGCAGAGGGAATAATGACTCCGTCAATAAAGGTCGCGACCCTTTTTCAGCCTGGACCGTCTCTCCCGGGGTCAGAAGGAGGCGGCAATCGACCACCACCGCAGGTTAAAGATGCGAGTCAGCGCATCCATGGAGCAAGAGACAAGCAAAGGACGCTGTGACCCACCCCCCCAGCTTCTCTCTCTCTCACACACACACACACGAAAGTGTATGCACGCACACACACACACACACACACACACACACACAGGTGTATGTGCATATTCACACCTATGCAAACAAACATGTAAGTATGAAAACAAATGTAACCACACACACATGCTCAATCTCTCGCTCACACCCACACCCACCCCCTACTAAACACACATGGACAAATTCAAACACAGGAGAGTAAACACCACCAGCCCCCTCCGTGGACACTAAAATCACAGACAACCAAGGTGAGAACCAAGGTTTGGTTTTCAAAGCCAAGACATGCTGTAGATGCCTAATGGCATTGCTGCTTTTGTGTGCCTAATCACTCCAGCGCCACTGAAGCGCATTAAAAATACACCTTACTAAATGACTCAACGAATATCACGACCTGGGCTGGGTAACATTCTAACTCTGAGAAAGGCCAGAGTGATGGCTGAACTCCAGGAGACTAAGGTATATTAAAAATAGCTTAACTTTTCCCCAAAACAACAGGTCAGCTGGAGGTCTTTATTCATGCTAGACAAAAATACACGACTCCCAAAAAAAAGAAATGAAGAGACAAACAAACAGATATGATAAACTCATGCGGTTCTCATTACGAAGGATTAGATTACATGTATGCAAGGTAGGAGTGTTTGGGCAAATGAGACACTGGTTCACACACTCACTCACTCACTCACTCAGACACACACACACACACACACACACACACACACAGTATAGGGTTAGAAGCCTTGTGACTGCTTGGAGAGGAGCCAAATTGAGACAACTTCCCCTCTGCAGGCCTTTGCTAATAGAAGAGGCAAAAAGTGCATCTTCTGTCTGCACGCCAGACATTGATAAAAGCACCAGATACGCGTGGTGACCTGGTTCTGTCTGAGAAGATGCTTAAATTATGCACTGCACTTTTGTAGTTTTTCCTCTGTCCTTCATTAATGCCGAAACATAGTAGAACTAATAGAGAATTTTACACTGATCTGTAACTAATTTCCTCTCATTCAAACGTCAGTTAGATAACTATAGACACTGAGGAGCAGTGCTGGCGTTTTTGTTGCAGACGTTCAACTAAAGTCCACAAGGAAACAGCCTTGTGATGCAAAACAAGATGGAACCAAACAACATCCTTGCTGTTCCAAAACGGTCTATAATGACCTTTCACAACCCTCCACCCCACATCCCTAACACCCCTTGCCCCCTGTGTTCTTCCAGTTCCAACTCAATCCCCTCCCAATCCCCCTCCATCCAAAACTCTCTCCGGACACGGCCATTTCCACGGTCCCCAAAACTAAGCCTCTGAAACCCCGTGGTCTGGAAAGGTCCGGAATGGCTCCTGGCACAGAGCTTTTGGTTTCACTGTGATGACCTTGGTGTTGAGCAGTTGAATGGTGCTGGCTCTTTGGTCCTGTGACGGGCGCTTTGGGACTGCCGTGCTGCTACAGTGCCCGTCCATCTGTCTGCCTGTCTGTCCGTCACGGCTGTTGACTGACTGCCGCTGACCCAAGGCCAATGGCAGCCAGACGTTCCGTCTCAGCCACACAAAGACTCAGCGCTGTCACCGCTGATTGGAGAGCACATATTTGCTCAGGACTACAAACATACCCCCTCAAAATCTCCCCTGCTTCCTCAAACAAGGCTGACCAAGGATCATGGGAGTTTGAGTTTTCAGGCGTGACCCTCAGCTGTGGCAGGAGGAGCCAGCCGTGACCTTGAGCGGGCGGGAGAATTGGAATGTTACATGTCTTGTGATTGATGGGCAGGTCTCCATGGCAACACACAGAAGGGTTAGCCCTGTGGTGCTGTCTTTTTGGCTAAAAAGCCTCCATCACCACTGCTTCTTTGCCACCCATTTTCCCTTCTTTCTCCTGGTCTGTCCTTCTCTCTCTCTTCTCTCCTTTCTTTTCTCACCCTTCTCTCCCTTCCCTTTCTTTTCTCCTCTTTTCATTTCATTCTGCTATTCTGCTCCTGTTCAACTGTGAAACAGAGCGAGAGGGGCGCCACCCCAGGCCTGAGGCTTTCAGGGCCTCGGACCAGCACAAAGCATGCGGTCATTGCCATTCTCCACACCGCGCTTACTCTGCGCCAGAAAGGCACTTTTCAATCTCTCAAATGCCTTCCCTGCCGCGAGGGTCCGCCGGACGGCCACTGTGGGGCCGCAGGGCATTGTGGGACAGGCATCTTGGGGAGGAGGCGGATCCAGCACTGAAGGAATACATTACAGGGGCTCGACCAATGAACTTTCATCCACGTGTGACACTGAGCTCTGACTGGCTAACATTAGTTTCTTCCTCCTCCAGCAATGTCCAGCTATATGTCTTTTTTCCCTCCTCCAACAGTCAAAATCGTCAGCAGCAGTCCCTCTGGAGAGAATGTTTCTCCCCCTGGGTCATCTTACAGCTTTGACTTAATTAACACAAGTCTAGAGGGTAATTTTTTTTCCTGAGAGACATTAGGGGCATCTGTAATTACCAGAGAAAAGATCAAATGAACTTGTTTCCTGACATGACTGGTGGTCATGTGACTTTAGATCACCCCAGTCACATGACTGACAGGCTACAACTCGCTGCCTTCTTTGAAAGCTGCAAAAAGGCCCCTGTCAACCCAGCCCACCTCCTTACATTGGTCAGCTACACCCCCCCCCCCCCACCAGCAAACACACACAACTTAAAGTTACACTGTCTCTGGAATCTGTCATGGCTGTGTTATCACAGTCACAGACTAGAATATCCACACTCTGGGGGGTTGCTGGGCAACAGCTTTATGATGCAAAGTGACTTCCTGAATGGCCTGAAATGTCACATCCTGTGTGAGAGTAGAGGGAGGGAGGGATGGGAAAGTGGCAGGAATGGGGGTGGATGGGGGGTTGGGAGCTTGTTGATGGGACTCTTTAAGTCCTGACTGATAGATAGAGAAATAAAAACAAGACTTTAACCTCTAGGACAAAAACCAACTCCGTTGTTTAGTGGCCAATTTGCTTTCTCTTGAATCTGTGTATTTTGCTGGGAAAGTATCCAGTCGCCTGAATCAGACTTTGTTTCATACTTCATCTTCCTCCATCTCTGTCTCTCTCCTCACTCTCTCCCCCTCCCCTACTACCCTCTCTCTCTCTCTTCTCTTTCTCCTCCTCCCCTGCCTCTCTTCATCACTCTCAGTCTGCATTCCTCTCTGTCTGGTCGTCAGCCAGATCTGCCATCCCTTCAGTGCAGATTGGCAGGAGTGACACAGCGGAGAGAGAGAGAGAGAGGGAGAGAGAGAGAGGTTGCATGCTTTGTATACATGGCAGTATGCACCCACACAATCCCTTAACCAAAGCCACACCACCACCACCTCCCTCACTGACTCCCTCTCCTCCCACCCGCAGCCCTAGACTTGGCCAACTACACTCTCCTTCACCTGCCTCCTCCCTAACAGAAGGCCAACAGAGGTGCTCATACCCGTCACACTGCTGTAGGATACCGCAAACAGAAACGCTCGCACACGCGCACACACATACACACACACCACCTGACTCCCTGTCAGCTTTCACAGATGGCTGTGGAGCGTTTGATATGGGTGTGGGGCAGGAAATAAGGGTGAGGGTTTAATGCCATTCAACACACAAGAACCTCTAAGAGACACTTGCATTTCACTCTACATGCCTACTGTTAAGGTCCTTTGACAGGACAATTACATGTTTGATACTGATAATGTGGCAGCAAGATGTCTATGCAAAACCTAAAGCTAAGGAACTTTTACTGAAGCGTGAATATCTAAAGGGATTTCAACAGTTTAGTAGGATGTTCGGACGATTTCTGGCAGGTTTACTTTGATGGGGTTGTAAAACAATGAAGCAGCACAGACAAAAGAAAGGACAAGGAATACATAAGACAAGGGGAAAAGAGAATAAGCAATGAAGAGAAAAGAGAAAAGGATGGAAAGCTGTGTAGCCAACATCAGAGGGCAGGAGTCGTCATTCTGTCACAAATGTTCAGGAAGCGTGAACGCCCCATTAACAGCATGACGGGGGCTGCTCAAGTGAAGGGGGACCGCCACAAAAACATCTCTCCGTCACACATCTGTCAGACCATGAAGGACTCCTGACGGCTATACAGCCCTCCCTCTCGACACGTGCCGGAGGCGGGAGACACTCAAACTCACTGGCACTAGGAAGAAAAGATCATGGCGAACCCTGTTTGTTTGTTTGTACGTTGTCATTGTGTCAATGTTAGCGTCTTGGTCTTACCTTGTTGTAGTAGTGCACCTGGATGACGTGCCACTGGCCATCGCTCACGCCCCCTTGGATGTAAGGCGACACAGTCGTCTTGGACTCGCCTGCGGAGGTGAGAGGTCAAGAGGAAAGGTCAGCACCCCTTCCTCAGATTTAGTTTCCTTCTTTAGGAGTTAAAAAAGCCTTCCGTGGCCCCCAGGGGTATTTAAGCCCAGATTGGGATCTGGTGAGTTACATGATAAAAAGCCCCCCTGTGTGTCGGCTCAACACAGAGCCGGCATGATTGATAGATGGAACCATTGTGCGCTCGTAAGGGGAGAAGCAGACTGGGGAAACGGCATCAATGACCATCTTAAAAACAGGAGCCTGAACTCGACACCTAAGCAGCCTTTTTTCCCATGAGCAGGTTGTGTGACAGAACACTGCACAAGCACCCAACACCCCACCCTCCCTACCTCGACAACCCGCACGTACCTGCAGAGAACGTCAGCTGGATCTGCTGGTTAATGATCTCCACGGCGATGAAGTCATGCTTCTCATTGAAGCGGCCGTTGTAGAGCAACAAGCCGTTGGGCTCTCTGGTGGCAAACCTGTGGACAAAGGAGAACAGATGTTACAGTCTGAGGGGAAAGGAGAGGACAAACCTGAGCTGGCCAAAAACAACCAGCACAACATAAAATACATAAACACACTTCCTAGAGGTCAAATTGCTCTGTTGATAGAGTGTTGCGTGCAAACCTCTAGAGAGGGCCCAACGCTTTCCCCCTTCTGCAGCATCCCTTTTGGCCTGCATTTCAAAACCTCCAGTCAAAACATGTCCACACACATCATGCCACAGAGTGCGCATGGGGGACTCGCACACAGAACCCAGTGTTTATTCTGAAGGACTGCGCCGTGGCAACAGGGGCATCCCATAATGATGGCCCCGCAAAATGAGCATTTACTTTTCCAATCGCATCATCATTAGCGTGTGTATTGAGGCATCTTGGGGGTGATGTGGGGAGAGGAGTGTGTGTGTATATGTGTGCACACACGCGTGTGCGCGCACACACACACACACACACACACACACACGCACACACAAACGCGCACGCACACACACTCATCTGGATTAGACAGAGGTGCACAATGCACTGTCGGAATGAGATGTCATGCTGTTCGGAGCCAGAGATGCTCATGATAAGCTGGATAGAGGAGAATGTAACCCTGAACAGCTCCGATAGAAGCAGCGATAAGGGGCCTGTGATCCGGCTGAATCAAATGGAACCATTATCCACTGATAACCAGGAACCTTGAAGAAATAGTCTGAGAGAGCATGATAATCCTCAGTCAGACAGTCAGAGCTTGATGGGTTTCAAACTTCTGACAAAACAGGCTGACTGAAGTGCACTGCTTATCAAATGATGACTTGCGGAATCACGATAGAACAACTGAGCACATCTAGCCATCATATGTACATTCTCTATAGAAAACGAGGACAAGTTAAGTACACTACATGAGCAAGAGGATCCAATTGTCTGCAACATTTGTATACGATGCAGCAGACTTACTACAAAAACACAAAGCTGATTTGTCCTAAAGGTAAGATTTCAATAAAACATGACTGACTTGTACTGTAATTCATGGTAACTAGATTTCTTTGCTGCACACACCAACTGAGTCAATTCCAGGCTCCCAAGACAAAGTCTGGATGTATGGGGATCTGGCTGGTGATTTAATCTCCTGTCAGCCTGAAAGATTGAACAGGAGTGATTGGAATGTTTATGAGCCTGTTCTCCCTGTTCAGTAGATGCACCTAATCCCCGTGAGCACACACTGCATGGCTGCGCTTGCCGTAGCACTTATGTGACGAGAAGAAGGGAGGAAAAAAATAGCTTCAAGCTCTGACTCATTTATGCTAAAGACTAGCTTTAAAAGGCTGACAGGTGTACAGAGAGCACACATGGAGCTCTGTGGCTTGATGGAAAATGTCAAAGTGAGGTAGGTGGGGTAGGGGTGGGGGGTTGGAAAGATAAAGGAAGGAGAGTAGAACAACATCTATTATAGATTAGGTAGATTACAGTCGGCAAGGCAACAAGCCCAGTGTGTTACTGGGGCTGGAGGTGGGATGAGGAAGGATAGAGGGGGTTAGAAAGTGTCAAAGCAGGAAACGGCAGCAGCAACACACAGCGCAAAGGTCAGAGCTCCCTACGCCTGCCAAAGCCAGCCAATAAACAAGTAAATGGCACAGAACTACTGACCAAATGGTACAAACTGCTGGCAAACACAGGAAACTCCAACAAAATCATGGTTCAAGCTCCTAGCATGTCACTGAGTAATCCATTCAAATGCAATTTTTTGTATTGTGGGAAGCATTTTTATAAAGCTACAGTAAGAGCTGTCCCATTAGTGTTTTGATACAACACCGCATACAGAGCTCTGTGGTCTGGGATGGACAGTTTAGCTCAGGGCTCAGCTGGATGTGTATGGGTTCAAATGGGCCGCTGGTCTCACTCACACGCATCACATGTCTGTCAAAGCTGAGCCGTGTTCAAGCCCAGCAAACAGAGGCTGAATGTTTGAGATGACTGTTTTCCTTCATCTTCTGACATCTTGAACCCTTCCAAGTTGCTCCATTTTAAAAAACTACCCTTAGAGTCAGAGTCCACTGAGAAATACCACCTCAGACCACCTGTGTGTGACCACAAACATTCGCAATGAACTTCAGACAAACAGAAAACGGTTTGAAAACATTCACCATTTTGTCTCTGTTATTTGGACCCCACATCAAGGCCAGATTAGCACCAAACCTGGGCCAGTTCTGCTGTGGAATGCACTGCTCTCTGCATGCTGAATTCATTCTCCAGCAGTGAGATCTCTCAATAATTAAAAGTATCATGTTTAAAAACATAATTTTTTAATCAATTCCCAAAGAAGTTGAATCAACAGTGTTGACATCTGTAAAGACTAACATGATGGTAAGCAACTGAGCACTGAGACAGAAAAGGAAGAAGTTAATGTAACGATAACATGAACCACTCCCTCAGTGTCATTACAGTATAGGTCAGAGAGCAAGCTTCAGGGCACATCTGCCCATCCCCCTGTCTGATGGTCTACTGCCAGGAGACTAAACTCACAGAGAAAGACAGACAAACCTATGGCGAGATAAAATGGAGAGAAGAGGAGAGAGAGAGAGCAAAGAGAGGGAGAAAAATGGTGGGGGGGGGGGGGGGCAAAAGAAATGGGGAGTGTAGCCATGCCTTAGAGGCTTTCTCTCTGTGTGTGTGTGTGTGTGTGTGTGAGTGTTTATGTGTGTGTGTATGTGTGTGTCTGATTCTCAGCCTTGGTCCCATTAGGACACATTTACACACATTTTAACACTTGAGTGATTTACACTGAGCTCTGGCTCTTTTCCAGACCCAGATGCAAAAGGGTCCATCAGGGACTCCAAGAAACGGCAACACAGTCAGACCCTGCCTGACACAACCCAAAACACTCCGGACCAGCTCAGCCCAGCCCCTTCCGACCCAGCTCTGCCATTAGCATGAGCCTCACATGCAGGACAGGCCCACACACACACACACACATACATACACACACACACACACACACACACACACACACGCGCGCGCGCACACACACACACACACACATACACATGTGCACACACACATACACACACACACACACACACACACACGCACACACACGCAAAGCCCCAGATGAATATGAAAGACAGAGCAGCGCTGGAACAGAAAATTTTGGCCTTGATGCCGACGCTTCACGAAAGAGCCAGATGATGCTCTTTTGCAATGCAAGAAAGCAAGCATGCAAATAATAAATAACAAACAAACATACATACATACATACATACATACATGCACACACGTCACATAAGGATCTTATATAATCCAGTCCTCAGGTTCCTACCTAACTGGCTGCCAGCATGACTGCTCCCGAACCCTCTCTGTGTAATAGCTAAGCTTGGTACAAATACTGTACATTTTTGCTACTTCAACAAACATCTGTCATATACCAGTGAGAACAGGGGCATCCTGCTACACATGGTCAAGCTAGGCCGCTCTGCCCATGGTCAACCTAGGTGGGACTTTGGCTCTGAAGCCATTGCTGCTTCACCAAACATCTGTCATAAGCCAGTGAGAACAGATGAGAGGCACTGATGTGCTAGTGATGTGCTAGTGATGGGACTAGGACAGAACTTAAGATGAGGAGGAGCAGAGAGACGGAGACATAATCACAATATGAACAAAACACGGAGGAGACATCATGTTGACTGACGAGGCTGGATGTGACAGAGAGCATGTAGACCGCAAGGGTTGGATGAACACACAGGAGAATGAAACAAAAGTACATAGACTGAACAAAAGTATATAGACTGCTTCAGGCTTGATGGGGAGAACACGGACACAAACAAGAAGGATGAAGACCTGAAGGAAACATGAATGAAAGACTAGAGAGACTACAGAGGCTGGATAGGGAGGACAATAACGAGACTTAAACAAGATCATATAGGCTGCAGAGGGTAGGAAGGAGAGCTGATGAGCAGACAGCTTTGGTGGTGGCGGCAGCAGACTGAAGGAGAGACTCCAGTGAGTGGAGCTGAACACACATGTGATGTGAGGACACAGGGAATGGACAGAAGAGAGGAGAGGTCAGTAGGACTGAGAGAATGAGAGAGAGAGAGCGAGAGAGAGGAGGATGGCGGGGAGAGAGAGAGAGAGAGGAAGATAGTAGAAAGAGAGAGATAGAAACAGAGAAAGAAAGAGAGAAGAGGATGGTGCAGAGAGAGGTGAGGAGCACTGGGATGAAAGGATGGATAGAGGGAGGAGAAAAACAGAGTGGGGAGGGAGAAAGAGAGAGAGAGTGGAACAGAGGAGGAGTGGGGCTGTAGGACAGGAAAGGGGGGATGAAGAGAAGATGGTGATGAGGAGGAGGAAGAGGAGAGAAGGGGTAGGGCTTCGATGTTGCCATGGGGCACAGAGGGCCTGACCTGCTTACTGAAGAGAATAATCAGGCACTGCAGGGGAGAGCCAGAGCCCAAACCCACCCTACCAGGATGGGCTGAATACAGCATGACAGCCCTGTACAGTAGCAACTCACATTAATCACTGCTAATTCACTGCTATTCATTCCCCAGTGGGAATGGTATTACTGATTAAAACAGATGGCCAAATAGCAAATGTCTGAGAGGAAATCTTTTCTCAAATATGCTGCTAAAATGGCTCAGGCATACATTATCTGCAGGGCTGTGACTCGAATCATTACTAAAAACCATGATAGAGACGGAGACTGGTGATCACTGGCTAACAAATCCTGTTAGCAACGACGGACAGAGTTTGTTTGTGAAACGAATTTGAGGTTGACATGAAGTCAATGATCAATGTAAGGGCCGTGTTCCGCCTCATGTCTTGAAGGTACTCGGTGAACAACAGTTCACCTCAACCCCCATCTCCAAAAAAAAAAAAATTAAATCAATTAAAATGCCGCGAGGTGGCGTTGACATGGTGACGGGGCCATTTTCCTAACACTGGGGTGTGAAAAGAGCCGCTTCGGAGGCTCGGGAGGAAACCTGATCAATGTGAGCTCGGATTGCAGGGCCGCCCCACGGCCTCCGATCTCAGCTTTTATTCCCTGTGACTCAAAGGACCTCCGAGGCAGCCGTAAAAGATGGAAGGTCTCAGAAGACAGGCGCAGGGAGAGAGGGGGAGGAAGAAGAAAGAGAAAGAGAGAGAGAGAGTTAGGTCAGAGCGGTTTCTTTTCGTCTCTCTTTTTAGCCTCTCGAATCTTACTCACATTTGTTTTCTCTGTCTTCCCTCTCTGCTCACTGCTCCCTTCATCATTCTGTTTCTTCCCACCATCTCTCCACAAATGCCTCATACTCCCCCCCTTCCTCCTCACTTCTTTTCCCTCATCCTTCTCCCTCACTCCATTTTTATCTTTCAACCCCCTACACACACACACACTCCCTTCTTCTCTGCTATGCTACCCAAGTTTGGCTCAAAGCACAAGAGCAACCATAAAGCTCCTTACCCACAAAGCTGCATTATTTGTCACGCCTCATTCATTAAGTAGTTGCTGAGGGGGCGTTGCAGGCCTTGTAGAGTTTACTGTGGCAAAAGTCTCCTGTAGAAGAGGAGCAGAGGAGAGAAGAGGGCGCAGCGCGGCGCCGCCTAGACGTTCATCAACCTCTTCGCCAGCGTCCCGTGACAGCGAACCTTTCATCTGACTGCTCAACTCTCCGCCACTTTCAACGCGTGTGAGGCACTTTTTGACAGATCTTTGCCTCATTTGTTGGGGTTGTATAATGTGCACGCGGCCTCACTTGCATCGTGAGCTGTTGATGACATTGATGTTCCTACTTTCTGACAGCAGGAGAGAAACTTCACTCAATCTGCTAGACAGCTACCTCTGACCTTGCTAAAGAAAAGAACAACAAACTTTTCTTTTGCTTTCAAGCTTGAACTCTAGAGGGACGCTATACAGAGACAAAAAAACACCTCCACACGCCCTTCACTTAGGTAAACAAAACACACAAAAAAAGAAAGGAGGATGTAATTCAATCCAGCGCACAGCTCACAGCCAATAACAGTGGTCTTGTGTTACCTTCCTGACAAACAGCTGTGAATGGGGAGAGGGTCCTCTTGTTTCAAGTAACGAGAAAAGAAAATGTATTTTTTAATGAACAACAGCTGGCGCAAGCAGCTGACCATAGGATCCGCATAGGCCACTGGAGATGTCAACCAATTTGGCACTCTGACGAGGGGGGGGGGGGTCGTTGAAGAAGAAAAAGAACAGGGATAGAGATGAGGAGACGACAGAAAGACAATGGACAGCCAAAGAAAGCAAAAGAGGAGAGGTCAAGATAGATAGAGAGAGAGTGAAAGAGAGTGAGAGAGAGAGAGAGAAAGAGAGGAGAAGAGGGAGAGGAAGAGATAGAGAGTAAGCAAGAACAAGAAAGGAAAAGAGAGAGAGAGAGCGAGGGAGAGAAAGAAAGCAAGAGAAAGAGCGACAAATGACTCAGAGCATTACTCTGGCCAATAAGCCTAATAAGATCAGACTCAGAAGTGGACCTTCATTCTGCGCGTTACGCCTGGACTCCTGCAAACGGAAAGAGCAACGCCCTGGGGCAACCCAGGGCTCTTAACCCCCCCACTGCTCTCCGACTAAAGATGATTCGCTCTGATCCACTGCAAAATGACAACCATTTACAGCAGGCTGGAGACAGACATAGAAGAGAGGATGCGTGAGAAGAAGAATGAGAGGAATAAAGCGAATGACGGAGAGAGAGAGAGATATATATTGATGAAGGCTTTTGGCCAAAGAAAGCGCTGCAGGGCCAACTTTGATACGCTTTCATGACAACACAGTCAACCTGTCTAGATGGCTTGTCCACGAAAGACATCATGTAGATGTTGCGTGCGAATCCAGGAAAACATAGAAGGCCTGTGCTATAGATTGCCTTAGCTGCCCCAGGCTTACCTAATGGGTCATTCAGGCAAAGCTGCTCACAGAGAAAAAAACACTTTTCAGTACAAAAATGGAGTTAATGTCTGTGCTGGACCAGTGTTACACAGCATTATATGCAGTCTGCACAGAGACCAGACTGTTGACAGGCCTCTAAAATATATGGAAAACCTGTTGTGACAGAGATCAATATTGCAAACAGCAAACTAGGTGCAAGCTATTTGTACTGGCCAAGATTAATCAGCTATTCCTCTATAGTTTAAGAGTGTGTGTTCTACTTGTTTGCTTTCATTTGAGCTTTATCAGTAGGCAGTGATTTGAGAACAATGTCATGTCAGTAAGGCCATGCTGCACTAAGTGCAGGGAAGGTGGGAGCTGGGAATGCGGGACTGTGGGATACTGGAGGTGTGAAAAGTTACTCACGAGAGGGAGAGGGTGAAATGGAAGCGCTGGCGCAGGCCCTTGAAGGTCAGGAAGGACTGCGGAGGGAAGTTGCGGGTGGTCATCTCGCAGTACGGCTTCTCGTAGCCGCCCGGCGGGCACTCGCAGCGGAAGCCGCCCACCAGCAGGTTCACACACGTGCCACTGTTCTTACACACGCCGGGTGCGCAGCGACCCGACCTCGATGACAGCTCACATCGCTCCCCTGTTTACAGATGGGGACAAAAGAGAACTAAATGTTACAGCATATAACACTATGAGTATTTACTAATCGCTACTAATTAAAAAGGAGGAACAAAAAAAAACAAGAAAGAAGAGATGGGACCACAAGTCAAACAGGCGAAGGAGAAGGAATGGGTATTGAAGTCAAATGATGAAAAAAGATGAAATAAAAAGAAAATGAGTGAAGTGAAATAGTGAAAGGGAAAAAAGAGGTGAAAGGAGGGAGTGAAACCAACAAACAGCAAGAGAAGGTGAGAGAGGGAGAAAGCTAAGGGGAGAGAGAGAGAGAGAAAGAAAGAAAGAAAGAGAAAGAGAGAGAGAGGGAGGAAAGAAGAGAGAGAACAAGAGAGGGAGAGAGAGAGGGAGAGAGGCAGTTAGTCAGGGTTCATTAGCATTGATGACATGGGCCGTGTGGCTACAACTGCAGAGGGTCACATTTCCTTTCATCTCTCCCTCCCTCTTATCATTCTGCTTCTCTCCCTCTTTCAGCTCTCAACTCTGCTCCCTCGCTCCTGATGGAGCCTGCAGCTCACACTTCTCACAGCAACGTGTGTACCCGTGCGTATGGACACACACACACACACACACACACACACACACACACACACACACACACACACACACAGACATACACAGACACAGACAGACACAGGGAGGAGAGCATCGGCGAGATGAAAGAGAGTGAGAAAGTATCTGACAGGCAGAGAACGAGCACAGATGAGAAAGAAAAACAGAGAGTGCGAGTGTAAAAGAGAGAGGGAGAGCAGGAGTGAGAAAGAGAGAGAGAAAGTGGAGAGAAAGAGGAAAAGGAAAGAGAGGCAAATGGGGCACAGTAGAGGGTGAGATGAAGGAAGGAAGGGAGGGAGAGAGAGCGAGAGAGAGACTAGAGAGAGAAGGGTAGAGGAAGAGTGAAAGTGTGTCAGTGTGAGTCAGTAAGGTCCTGAAGCGGACGACTCGGTCTCTCTCTCCCCTGGCAGGCCCAGAGATCGGGGGTTGCTATGGAGAGTCTGCATGGCTGCTTGCACCCACAAGAATCTGTGTCAGAGCCTCTCTTCTAGAGTATGGGAACGCTGGTGATGTGTCTGTCTCTCTGTGTGTTTGTGTGTGTGCGTGTGCGTGTGCGTGTGTGTGTCTCAAAGACTCAGACAAAGATACTTTTTTTTCTAAGTGGGGGGAAACGAGGGAGGGGGGTGGTGGTGAGAGAAACACAATGGATACACAGGGCCCGTGTTCGTCGCCAGGAGGACCACAATGGCCGTCTTCCTGTCCTCCATCGTTCGTACTGAACCAAACGAGCAGCGGCACAATGCACCCCAGCCCAGCAGCGGACGGTGCTAGCGCTGACCACTGAAGGCAGCATTGTTCACATTCCTACTGTTCTCTAAACGCCTTGATGCTGCTGCTGAATGTCCTGCCGGTAGTCACAAAAAAAAAACCTCCTTCAATTACACACAATGAGTTTGCCCGTCACCTCAGCATGAAATATTTACACACCGGAGATGGGGAATAAAAGCAGCTGAACGTCATGATTTAGGGCAAGAGCTTTGAAGAAATAAAGGCTGCAATTTGTAAGGCATATTTATATTGAAATGGAGAATTGGGTGCTAAATGGACCATAAAAGCATAAAAATATAATTTTTATATGAAGCATGGTCTGGTCTCCTAACCACTTTCACTCACACACACTCACACACTCTCACTCACACACAGATGTTCCAGCTGATCGTGCTTGCTTGTTTATCTCACAAATCACCTCCTAATTTCAGGCGACACCAACCACAAACGATTCACTCTCCTGACCCAAAACAATTTGCCATTGCTTATATTTATCCCCCCCCCCCCATCTCTATTAACCCCCAGGGGGGGAATGGGAGAGAAGGTCTGCTGTTCCGACAACGTAAGCAAACAATTATGGGCTGAATGCGAGGGGAAATTAATCAGTTAACGGCTTACAGCGACAGTTCTGCATTTAGCCTTTTAAGCTAATTGGATAAAGGGGGCTTTTGCAGTTATGTCTGCATTGTGTCCCTCTGCCACCACAAGCACAACCACCCTCTGCTCCTCCTATTGTCACGGCGATGTGCAACCCTCTCTCTCCAAGGTCACCTTTCTTCTCAGCAGTGACCTCATTTTCCCAATTTTTCCCTCTACCACGGCTGGTGAACGCAGAGCAGAGGAGAGCCTGAGAGCAGTGGAAAGTAGGCCGGGATTGGGAGGGAAATGGGGGGGGGGCTTAATTAAATCAGAAACGCGTGATTAATCGATGAATAAAACAAATGTTTCGGGAGATGACATTGAGACGAGCGGCCGGCCTTAGACAGCCGGCGTCCTGCTGACAGAAATCTGAATCTGCCTGACACTAAAAACACACAGACGGCAGAGATAGATATGGGCTCATGGCCCATTTTCCTCCCAAATCCCTCACAGAGTGGGACTTTCCTTACCAGCTATTAAATAATACACACCCAGCAGAGCACAGGCACCAGAAACAAAGCTTCTTCCTTTTGTCTAGTCTCTTATCCAACAGAACAACATCATCCCAAAACCAGGAGGCCGTAACCTGAGATGACTTGGTGTGAGATTGTTAGGCTTTCTGTCAGGCATCTCTTGGGACGGCCCTTTCCGCCACAGGTGTGGGGTTTTGGCAGGAGGCAGAGGTAGGGGGGTTAAGGCTATCCCAAATGTAGGCATCTATTATTAAAGCTGATTTTCCTGTGCTGCATCCCTCACATCCGGTGCGACTGTGACTGTGCCTGCATCTCCTCTGTTTACCACTCACACGAATCATTAGCACTGTCAATGTGAGCAGGGCCTCAGGGAGTCACACACATGCACTCTCTCCAACATGCATGCACACAGAAGTGCAAACACACTAAACACATACATATGCATGCATACATATGCTCGCACCCACACACACATGCACGTACAGACAGGCCAGACTTGCAAGCACAAACATGCACAAAAGCTCACACTCAGACACACACACACCAACAGACTTGCACAAACATCTAGATTCATATTTACAAATGACACACACATGCACACACGCTCACACACACACACACACACACACTGTTAGAAGTTCTTTTAGATTGTACATCAGAGCCAGTGGCAATAACATTGTGACATGATCCTTGGCCACATTAAGCCACATGTGATGCCTCCATAGAAGGGTACAGTGGAGCAGCACCAGGAAATGGGAGGTGAGCTGAAGTACCTTAAGTGAAGCTGAAGCCCAGTGTTTGGAAGCCATGCCTGCTTTTGCATATACATCAGCAGACGGTGTTTTTTATGTCAAAGCTCTGAACGTTGTTCTCATTAATCTGTAATTACGTCTGCCTGAGAGAGTGTGAACACACACACACACATACACACATCAAACACTAAACCGCAGAAATTATTTATAATTATAATTATAAGTTTCAAGAGACTATGCAACTACATCACTCTGCAATTAAGAACATCAGTGTGTGTGTGTGTGTGTGTGTGTGTGTGTGTGTGTGTGTTGTCCAAGAGTGTGAAAGAAAGAGTGAGGAAGGGCTCACAATGATAAGTGTAGGAATTAAACTGTGGACAACTGTTTGTAAGGCATTGGACACTGTGTGCGTGCTATGCATCACTAAGGTGTGTGAGATGGCTGCGTCACATCACACTCTTAAAGGCCAACCCGGTTGGCAGGTTGTTGACATTGCTACGGTGATAAGTGATAACGCGACAGCAGAAATCACCTATCACCTACCAGCTTTTACCAAACATACCCCAACCCAACTAGCCTAGCAACCACATCCACAACAATCAAGCCTGAGATTGTGTCTGGAAATGAGGTCATTGCAGCCCATTTCTGAACTACCAAAAATCCAGGAGCCAATCACAACCGTGGGCAGGCTTAATTATTAATAGTCAATGAAGGCATCTGCATTACTGTCTATGGTTAAACTCTGAATGTGTATTTTTCTTCAAATTGCATTTAAATCGTTGTTTACATGAAAGATGTGCTTGCTGCACTCCCACAGTTTTGGTAAGAATTCAATGCCACAGTATAACTTCAAATTTGCTACTGGTTACGCTAGAGACAGTTTGGCTACGCCTCTGGAGAGGTCACTCACTCATTGCCAGACCTTACCTCAATCTTGACTGATGTGGGTCTGGTTCCCAGGCAACAATCCAACCAGAACCCTACTAGAACTATCTGAGGGGGGCAGCAGAATGACAAGGTCCTCAAATGACAGACCACAAGCTTGGCTTCAACCCAAGAAGCTTTGAAGATAGCATATACACTGTGGACTCACTTAAGCTAGACTGTCAGGCTCTTGCACAACCAAAACATGTCCATCTCTATATTGAGTTCTGGGGTGCTCAGAAAAGCTGCTTGCTATGCTGGCTCCCCTACTGAGAGCTCTAAGTCCCCAGTTCCTTGCAGCATCGCAATTACAGAGAGAGACAAGACCACCGCGAATGACGTGCCATGACTGATAAACACAGGACATACACACAAGCAGGCACACACACAGACTGAGGGAATCGCTGAAGACGTGGAAATGGAAATGTTTGTGCTTTCTCTTTTGGGGTTTTTCTCTCCACTGACCCTGAGAGAGGGTAATGTCTAACAGCTAATGGTTGGGTTGAGTAGAGGAGGTGTGGGTCGAGCCCTCACTTAGCACAACCTCCCTCCATTATGCTTCCAAAAGAGGCAAGAGTACACACACACACACACACACACACACACACACACACACACACACACACACACACACACACACACACACACACACACACACACACACACACACACACACACACACACACACACACACACACACACACACACACACACACACAACCAAGGTGAACTGGATGAGGGTCTGATGCACAGAGAGTGTCAGTGTGTGCATGCTTGTGTGTTTGCATGCATGTGTGTGTGTCTGGATTATAGTGGTTTGCAGGAAGGGCACACTATAAATACCCCCCAACCGGAAAAAGAAAAATATTCAGACACACATAGAAAAGACACACACACATACACACACACACACAAAAGAAAGGTCATTGGAGAGACAGGCTCTGCTGGTCTGAATAATGGTAAACCAGCATGACTATCAGAGTGCTTTTAGAGCCCATGTGAAGGTATGCATTTAGCTTTTACGTTCTTTGATATCACCTCTACAATCACATTCAAAACTGCTTCTCTTTTCTTTCTCTGTCTCTCTCCCTCTCTCTCTCTCTTTATTCCTCTCTCCCTCTGTCCATCTAAACAGGAGCTAGACTGACGTCTGTTCTGCTATTCTTCTCTCACCACCCTCTTCTCCATCTGGCAACGCCTACAGGCCCAGCAGTGCCACAAACACACACACACACACACACACACGCACAAAAATGTTGTCTTTCCTCCCCACACCCACTGATAGAGCAATTTAAGCACTGCACACAGGCAAAATGACAGAACAGCATGATGTGCGCACACATGCATGCACACACACACACACACACACACACACACACACACACACACACAACCACATAGAAAATCTGGGCAGAAATCAGACAGAAATACTGGGAGCCAAGTGGCAAATTCAACACTCAATCAGTCCAAACCAGCGGGAGTTGAGCTGCGACAAAGAGAGTGAGCGAGAGAGAGAGAGAGAGAGAGAGAGAGAGAGAGAGAGAGTGAGAGAGAGAGTGAGTGAGATCGCGTGAGAGAGACAGCAAGAGAAAAAGATATGGATATATATAGTGTGTGACTGTTTGTCTGTGTATGTGTCCCTACACGTGTGTGTGTGTGTGTGTGTGTGTGTGTGAAAAAGCCATCAAACGAGGATGGGAGGTGGATTGTGTGTGGCTGCTGTGCTGATGGTGTGGAGAGGATGGCTGGAGCTCAGGAAAGACATGAGTAGCACATGAGCGCAATCACCCACCTCAGCACCTGCCCATCTCTGCACACAGCAACCTTCATTCAGCTGGAACTGTGTGTGTGTGTGTGTGTGTGTGTGTGTGTGTGTGTGTGTGTAAGAGAGGTTCAGAGGGGGGTACTAGTAAGACAAAGAGACTGACAGTGAGACAGAGCAAAAACGAGTGAGATTGATGAGGTTCAATGTGCTGAACAGACATGCTCACCTCCCACTGGTGACACACACACACAAATCTCTCTCTCTCCCTCACAAGCCACTCCATCCTCCATACCCACCTACAACATACAAAACAGCCATGGGTAGCTCTTAACCCGAACCCATGGAGGAGTGTGAACATGCCCTCATGCTCTTTTTCTCACACACACACACACGCACACACACTAATCACACACGCACACACACTAATCACACACACACACACACGCACACACACTAATCATACATCGCTGCACAGGTACGTGTGCCAGCACATACACGGCAGCTTATGTAATGAATTCACTTCACTCGCTGGCGGTGAAGAGCAGCGTGTGTGGCCACGGTGTAGGGGGGGCAGGAGCCGCTCCACCTGCTCCCACCCGAGCGCCAATCCTGGCTCCAGCGACAGGATCAAGGGGTTTTCTGGAGGCCCGGAGTGCCTTTCAAACACTTGCTGATCTCAAACGGGTGGATTCCAACACAGCCACCCTCTGAGTATGACCTTCACATTACTATTTGGGGCTCATTCAGAAAGCACAGAAATGACTCCTGACAGCGAGTTAGCCACACGGTGCCAAAAGCATCACACTCCCACCTGCAAAACACACACACACACACAAACACACACACACAGTTCCCTGAATATGCCTGCCTCTGCATCTCTACATTAGGCCTTGGCCTTTGAAAAATGCATCAGCATTTGACAAATACTCAAACACAGCACTGAACAATCTGCTCTGAGAATGTAAAATTACTGTGTGTGTATAAGGTTGAGTTCTAACTGCTCTAAAGGCTGAATGGAAATCCAGCTTGTTCTGTCCAACATTACTTCAAGCAAATAAACAGCATGTTTTTTTTTGTTTTTTGTAGGTCAGTTTTTCAGTAGGTCTTGAGACTGTGGCACACGTCAAATCATTTACCCTAGACCCAGTTCAAATCATTTACCCCAGACCCAGAGACCTTAAAAAATGCCTGGCCTCCTCCATCACTAGCGAACCGCACATCTAAAATACATCCCCTCACAAAACATCATGTAATTTCCTTTTATTTGTGTGTGTGTGTGTGTGTGTGTGTGTGTGTGTGTGAGGGGGGAGGGCGGGGGCTGGTAATGACTCAGGAACCAGCGGCCATTAGGCAATCAAAAAGCATTCTTGTGGCAAGGCTGGCTTTGCCTGCCTGTCTTCAAACATCCTTGAGCAAAGCACCACTTGCAGCAAAGGATGCCTGCAGTCCTTGCATTGGGTGCGCAAGTGCTCATTTATTAGGGAAGCATACTGAAGTGCAGTGGTGAGTGTCAAAGCTGGAAAGGTGAAAAACAAAACTCAGAACTGAGATTAAAAAAAGTCGAATCACAGCTGTGTGCACACAAGCACAGGCAAGTCGTCGAAATGGCTAAAGCAGACAGAGTGAAAACACACACACACACACACACTCTCTCTCTCTCTGAATTGAGCACTCACACTCACAAGCCAGACACATACTTCGTATGCCTTTTTGTCCCTGCAAGCCTTTTTGCTACTAAAGCAGAAAAGGCCAAAAGTACAGCTATTTCTGTTCCATTTGCATATTCAACAAAGTGCAGCTTCTCTCCCCCCCCTCTGCCTCTCTCTCCACCCCTCTCCCTCTCTCTCACTGCAATATTCAAAAGCGCTCATTATACGCTCTGGCATGATTAGCTGTTTCATGTTGTTTCCTATATGCTCCTGACCTCATTCTTTCCCCTATCTGGGGTCTCTGCCCCTGCCTCCTCACCCTGCGCACTCTCATGCCTGTTTGTCGTGTGGGTTCTTTCAAGGGGAGGGTGTGTCATTTTTTGGAGCAGACTGAATAACATCCAAGGCCTGTGTTATCTGTCTCGCACAAGAGGTGGATAGAAGGAAAGGGGAGCGTGCAGTTTTCAGCCCTTCCACACACTGGATCCCAGAGCTCTGATGGTTAATAATGCTAGTAGGAAAGAGAGGGGGGAGAACACACACACACACACACACACACCTCTCGCTATCTTATTCTGCATTTTCAAAAACAAGACAAAAACAAGCAGGGGGAGGCTTGAAACTTTTCTCCCATCAGCTTAAGGGAGTCTATAGAGTGCTTTCATTCCACTCCCTCAGCCTCTCTTCTTATTTTTATCCAGCGGCCATTTTACCAGGGGGGTTCAGGGTGATGGGGAGAAGGGGGGGGCTCCCTTTTCCATCTGTGGCCATCCATAATTAATCACTTCCCTCCATTATTTTTCAAAGAGGTGTTCAGCTCCGTGGCCAAAGCACGGCATTGTCTTTCTGCCCGAACATTTTAAATCCGATGATAAAGGCCTGGCCCCAAACCTTTGCACTCTCAAGCCTGTTCTATACAAGCAACAAGAGAGCTCATGGGTCACAGCAGCCCCTTAGTGAGTGAGAGTGTGTGTGTGAGAGTGTGTGTGTGTGTGTGTGTGTGTGTGTGTGTGTGTGCTTGCTTGCTTGCTTGCACGCAAGAAGAAAAGATGAGTTGTGAGCAAAGTGTATGTGAGTTAATGTTCATGTCAGCTCGTGTGAACATTCACGAGGGACGTCTTGGAGCATATGTTTGTGACAGAGACAGAGAGAAAGAGAGAGAGCGATAGAGCAAAAAAAGAGTGTGAGAGAGAGAGAGCGCGATAGAGAGAAAAAAGAGAGAGTGAGAGAAAGAGAGGGAGAGGGACAGAGGGACAAAGAGAAAGAGATGGAGACAGAGAGAGAAAAAAAAGTAGATGGTGGCTGCTGTTGCTGCAAAGCTTTTTCATGTTTAATTTAGTTCTATCCCTCCACAGCCAGAGGAAGGCGATTATTAGATCAATACCTCATCACCATGCAAGCGTTCCCTGTGCACTGAACAGTCCTAGTGCCAGTCTAGTGCTCTACGACTCCCTGTGCACTCATTTAACAAGGGATCATGTTTGACTACATACATTTACACGTCTGATGGACTGGGGCTTGTTCAACGTGCAAAGCAGTTCAGTCTCCCATGGGCTAGACTCAAATGACACATTTAATCATGCAGCAAATGGCTCTTTTATGGGCATTTAATCAATATGAAGACGACAGCAACACATGACTTATATTGATCTTAATGCTATATAGGTGTTGTAACGTACAGCAGGTACACTCACTTGTAATAATACACCACTCATATTAAGGGGGTTAACCTGTGAGGATTAAGGATAGACTAATCTCGTCAAAGTTCCTGTGGGCAGGGGTTACCTATAGTTGAACTGTGAATTTAGAACAAGCCCAGTTTCTCATTGTATCCTGAATCGTATCTGCACGGTAACAGAGACTCTGAAAGGCATTATTCAGATGTGATTGGGACTAACCACCTTGCAGCAGAATGGGGGAAATTTAAAAACAAAAGACACCGTGCTTCAAGCACTGCATCAGCAATAAGTTTCAAGTCTCACAAGGACACTCAGCCAAAAGGGCATTATTCACTTTCGAGATGCAATGGGCTTAACTTGGGGCACCTTGCCTAACCACTTAATAAGGAGCCCACTTGAAGTAAAACGCAGAATCACAGTCATTTATTCATTTGCTTGGGAGCCAAAGTTACTCCTGAATGGGTAAGAGCTCCTATAACTTGTCTCATACTTTTAGCATTCATGCTTTTGTGCAGCTTTGCGGTGTAAGAAAGCCTGATGAGATCAAGGCTGGAGCTCTTTGTGGTAAGAGAAAGCGAAAGAAAGACAGGGGGAAAGGGAGAGAGAGAGAGAGAGGAATAGAAACAAAGGGGGTGGTACTTAGCAAGCTGCCTTGCACTACGTGAACATTGTTGTGAAGTTGGAGCTCTTAGTGGGAACACAGAGAAGGAGAAGGAGAATGAGAGACACGGAGAGAGACTGATAGATGAGGGGAGAGAGAGAGAGAGAGATACAGTAAACAGACAGATACACAGAGAGAGAGAGAAGAAAGGAGGATGATTAGGAGAAAGGAAAAAAGGGTCAGAGAGGGTCACAGAGAGAGAGAGAGAGAGAGAGAGGGAGAGACTGTGAGTAGGGTTTCATGTTGAGAGAGATCCTACCTGTGTAGTCGTCCAGACACTCGCAGGTGTAGCCCCCCTCCCTGCTGCGGCAGATGCCGTGGGGTCCGCAGGGCTTAGAGTAGCACAGGTCCACCTCAGTCTCACAGTAGTCCCCCGTGAAGCCGGCCGGGCATCGGCAGCGCAGGCCTGCGATGGGCTGGATGGGCCGGAATAGGATGGTGTCAGACGCCACGAACGGCGCCAGGCTGTCGAACTTGAGCACCGACACACACTTCATGTAGTTCTCACACGGCTCGCGCAGGCAGATGTTGTCATCGAATGGCAGCACTTCCTGGGAGGAGATGCGCGCCAGCAAGCTGCGGTTCAGGTACAGACGCTCCTGCAGCTCCTCCGAGCCCAGGAACTCCACACTGTGGCCTCCTCTTCCTGCCAGACTCATGCTCCCCCTGCTCCCTAGACCACCACCTGCTCTTCCTCCTCCTCCTCCCCTAACACTGCTGGCACCACCATCGCCTGGCATTGCCACGGAGAGGCTGACGTTGAGGATGTTGGCGTTCACGTCGGTGTCGTCCTGGATGTTGAAGACGACCACGTCCTCGCGGGCGGCTGAGAGGACGCGCGCCACTCCATCCAGGAACTGGGCCAGCAGCAGAGACAGGAAGCGCTCCTGCGACGTGTTGGCCAGCCGCAGCGTGATGCTATTGGAGAGCATCTCATCCGTGATGATGGTCACCTGCAGCAGGCACTGGGCTGATACTGAATGAACCCCATCTACAGAGGGACAGAGAAAGACAGAACAAGTGTTTGAATTACTTTATATACTTCTAACTGAGGTTTAGGGTTGAAGGGTTCATGCTGTGAGTTACTCATTAAACCAATGGAATGTGTGCTGTGCCATGATGTTGAAAGCTATCAGTGTACAGGCATTTCCAAATAATGACTACATTGCGAAACAGACAGGATTCAGAAAACAAAAAGTCAACAGAACTCTGTTCCTCTGTTTCCAACGTACGCATGTCTTTGACGACCACAAGTTTAAACATCGAACTTCATTCAGTCATACACAGCAAACAGCTTGTTAAGAAAATCAGAGCGGCTAGGGACTTCTGCTAGGCTTAACAAGCTCAGCAATTAGTCCAAAACGAGAGCTTGGAGAATCCAAACCACATAAAGAAAAAAATGAAAGAGCAAAAATCCTGTCCTATATTTCCTGCCATTCCCTAACAAGCCAAAGGTTTTGATTCGGTGCGCCAAGCTGATGGCTGCTGCCAAGATTGGGGGGGATGGAGGACCAAGATTGGGGGGATGGAGGGGGGGTGTATCATTTATCACTGAGGGAAGCCGTACCTCAGGGGAGGTCAGGGGACTTTTGCAATGGGATAAACTTTCTTTCACTCTCTTCAACAGCTTGAGCTTGCATTCCCCAGCAAAGTCGCCTAGCCATGTAGCTGGAGGTGCTTGTGGTATTACAGGAGCGATGGACGAGTGAGGGCAGGGGTGGAAAGAGGTGAAGGAGGGAACATAAGAAAGGCGGAGGAGAGGTGGAGGAGGAGGAGGAGAAAAAAATAAAACAGTTTATTTGTAGCTGTTTTTAAGCAGCTGGCCTTGAGGCTTCTGTTTTGGCCTAGAGGCAAAGGAGTGGCCAGCACAAAACACGTATAATCAAATCAACCCTGGAGTGAAAACAAGCTTGAGCCCTCTCGGGCCCCCACAATCGTCAATGGCCCGCTTTGTGCCGGGCCTACTGGAGCCGGGCCAGGGAACAGAACCCCTCGGCTCCGCTGGACAAGAACCCCACACAAACAAACACTCGGCCTGCCAGGCCCACCGGATCCATGGCCGCTGGACAGAAAGAGAGAGGAGAGAGGGGGAGAGAGAGAGAGAGAGAGAGAGAAGGAGGGAGGGTTACGGAGAGAGGGGGGCAGGGATAGTCCAAGCTGGAGAGAGAGAGATAGAGGGGGACGAGCGGGGAAAGGGTGATACAGAGAGCGCGAGAGGGAGGGATAGAATGAAAAAGAGTGATGCCATGTTTAACAGCTTTAATCCGGCTGCTCTCAGTTGGGCACTTCTGAACCGCATACGGGACCCAGATACTGCCAGAGAAACCCTCACTCCCTCTCCTCTCATCCTCTCCTCACACATACACACACACGTGCGCGCACACACACACACACACACTCAGCATAAAGCTGAAAAGTAGAGGAATGGCCGAAATTAAGTCATAAAGTGAGGGATACTGTAGCTGTTGAACAGTTGTGAAAGTACACCCACCCACCCACACACAAATATACACACACAAACATACACTACCCCAACACACAGACACAAATTTGAGGGCAACTTGTTGGATTATGACTTTGAGGTCTGAATCTGTAATCCCAGTGTTCTCAAGAGGAATAAACACTGCAAGGATTTCAAGAACACCCCCATCGTCTCTCACACGCAATGAGCTTTCCTAATGATCACTCTACTGTGCAAGTAGAACACACACACACATACGCATGCGCACACACACATATACACACACATATACACACACAGAGAAAACAGTCCTCTGTGCTGTGAAGCACCCTGTCCTTAGACACAGGTCACTGCCACGTTACACTGGCCGCAGTCAGCCACTGGTAGACAAAGCAAATCAGGGTTCAGCTCAGAAACACACACACACACACACAGAGCTGTTTTTAAGGTGTGGTGGGGGGGCTGCTGGAGCAGATCTCCCAACAGGGGGGACCCTTTGTCTGACTCACTTTCCTTATTGCCTCATCTATCTTTAATCTGTATATTGTTATTGACTGTCCTGTGCCACGCTGAAGCCCTTTAGAAATGAAATCTCATCTTCTGGGATACTGCATGCACATGTGGGAATGACAATAACAGTTGACTTAAATAAACAAAGGCCATGGGGATTTTATTTCTGTAAATTCTGCAGTTAGCCTAGCCAGGTCTGCTGCTAATTCTCATGTTTGGATGCTATAAATCTCTCCCTTCATACACAGTTCATCTTCGAAAGGCAAGAAAGCCAGATGTCTGTCCCCATGGTTCTCTATGAAGTGGGCCTACTTTGGACTGTTGCTCACTAATTTTAATTAGTCTATTTTTTTACTGTCAGACTCAGGATGGAATAAAATGTGATTTATTCTCATGCAGAACAGTGTCTAGGGTTATGTGAGTCAGTGGGGGCAGCCTACTGAGACGGCATGACCAGTAAATAGGCATTCAAATCAATCTGCGGTAGGATAAGGGTGATCACTCAGATGATTTTAATCAGCAGCCTCATCAATGGCATCACGCAAGAACATTTAGCCTTTTTATGGTATCTGACCCTTATACAATGGTGATGTACCATACCACCTCTTTCCTCTCCTTCTCACTCTCTCTCTTTGTCCTTCTCTTTCACTCTCCCTTTCCCTCAGACACACACACACACTCTCACAAACACACCAAGCTGAGGAACGCTTGGCGTACTGTAAGCAGGCCTTTTCAGATGCAGATGCACGCAGATCATTGTTTTAATGAGTGTGGCTCATTCATCTAAACAAAGGGAAGCGGCGAGTCGTCACGCCATTATGCAGCATGCATCTCAGCAGACCGCCACATTATTTGAATAACAATTGGGAACAGGATGTTGCATAACCACTGGGGTATCCTGCTTTAACGCAGCCCCCACTAAAAAGCAAACAAATCTCTTCCTTGGCTTAAGAACATACAGCAGAATGCACTTTCTTCAAGAGATTAAGAGAAAAAAATCTGCATCTGGCTGCAGAGTGGAATAGATTTTTTTTCCCCGACTTTTCATTTTGGGGTAAATGTCTTTAAGAGATGGAGAATGACAGCAGGCTGTCCTTTTATGACATCCTCCGCATACTTGGCCTGGGTTCAAGGCTGCCAATGAAGCAGTGTCCAGGGCTCCACTGCTATGGCCGCGGGGCCGAGGAGTAGAGAGCCAGGGGGGAGTCATTGGGCTGCATGAGGTGAGGGAAGGGAAGCCAACCTGTCCATGCGTTGCTCAGCACGGACTAATTTAGGGGAGGAGGACTCCAACAATGGGGTGGGGTAGGGTGGGGTGGAGCAGGAAGGGAAGGGGTGAGGGTGGAATGGAGTGGGGGGATAGGCAAGTGATGGTCTTTTGGGCTCAGTGAGCCATACAAACTATGCCACTTCATACACGCGCACACACACACACACACCGCCAAGAATGCTTCAGGCCAGTCTGTAACGGCAGACGAAGATTAGAGACACATTGCATCTTTCGCTCACTGTCTGTGCATGTGTCATTATATGTGTGCGTGTGTGTCTTAGTGTGTGGGTGTGTGTGTATTTGTGAGTTGTGTATGTGAGTCTGAGTGTGTGCCAGTAGACCTGCGGATAAGAGCCTCTCTCTTGCGGAATGAGGAGTGAGAGACACTATCTCTTCTGACAGATCTTACCGGTGCCTTAAACCTACTTTAGTCCAAAGTCCAAAGGCATCAGGCCAGTCTGCCTCATGAGGGAGATTTATGAAAGCACTGGAGCTATGTCTGGGCCCAAATCATGACTACATATGTATGCATATACACACACACACACACACACACACACACACACCACTGCAACGCTGTCCAAGGGAGGCTGAAGTGAAGTGAAAGGGACATAAGCCAAGCTGTGAGTTGTAGGGCATGTGACCATATAGAGCTGTGAATAATGCATGGGCTTTGCCAATGCATCCCAATTCAACAGGACTGCAGCAGCAGTAGCAGAATGCTGCTTATTCAGGGAGAAATCAAATAGAGGGAGGCCTCAAGCTGAGATGCCCTCATTATGACAGATCCCTGAGTTCCTGGACCCTGGGAGCCACCTCTACTCCCTGGTGAGCAGTGTGTGCACGAGTGTGTGTGTGTAATTCCTCAAGAGAGCTGTTATTCAGTGGACAGAATGGTGTGTGTGTGTGTGTGCGCGCTTGTGCTTGTTTATATGCTTTTTTGCGAGGCATGAGCATTTTTGTGTGTCATGTCGCTGTTATTCTATGGGTGAGCTAGTGTGCATCAGTGCTCAGAGAGTTGTTTGTCTGAGGTTGGACTGCTGTGTGTGTGTGTGTGTGTGTGTGAGAGAGAGAGTGAGTGTCTATTCAGTAATGAGAAGACCATGTTGTTTCTTTGCAAGGGAAGGAAGCGTGAAGGGGTGTGGTGTGTGTGTGTGTGTGTGTGTGTGTGCGGGCCGCCTCACTGCCCCTCTCTGAAATATTAATAGAGTGGCGTCTCCTCGCCTCTCCTGCCCAGTGACTGGTGAACGAGTGGCATACTTTCAGTCCATGGTGGCGAGGGAGCCCACACACACACACACACACACACACACACACACACACACACACACACACACACAACACAGGCCTCATTACCCTCCCCATTCACACAGCAATAACCAAGAGCCTTTATCTGCAACCTGTCTGCAAAGAGATGCTCCTAATAACGAGTGCATTACAAGCCTGTCGCCGCATGATAAAATATAGGTCAAATGTGGGGAGAGAGCTGAAGAAATAGGCTAACCAGCAGAGAGAGAGAGTTGGAGAGAGAGAGGGAGAGGCAGTGAGAGAGTGAGAGACAGAAGGGAAAAGTACAAAGCGAGAAAGCGTGTCTGAATGTGCGTGTGTGTGGAGGGGGGGATTGTGGTGGTTAAAGGCAGCATTATGATTTGAGCAGATTAAAGTGAATTGGATTTAAGATTGTGCGTCTCTCACATTTACTGCGCCTGCAGTCGGAAAGAAGCAAGCAGCCAGTGTGTGTGTTTGTGAAAAACACACAGGCATCCATCAGCAAAACAGAGTTCCTCAAAAATAACAGCACACACAGCTGGATACGACAATGACAAGGGACGGACGGATGGATAGATGGATGGATAGAGAGAGAGACTGAATAGATAGAGGAGGACAAATAAAAGCGAGACAGTAAAATAGGTTGAGAGAGACACAGGAGAAAGAAAGAGAGAGGAAAAAGACAGAGATGCAGAGGAGGGAGAGAGAGGCGACACAGTGAGATGACAGGATAAGGCAGAGTAGGGAAAGAAAAAGTTGAGCAGAGAGAAACACAAACAGAAGGATGAAGAGAGATCGGAAGAGTATGAGGAACAGAGAGAGGAGAGGGGATGAATAAGGAGAGGAAAGGAAAAGAGCAGAGGAGAGAGGAGAGGAGAGGAAGAGTGGACAGAAGAGAAGAGAGCAGAGGAGAGTAGTGGAGAAGCTAATGAGGTGCCTGCAGTGTTCATCCAGGAGAAGGAATGCCACACAAGTCACAGCACATCAGAGTCACACAAGGCGCCAGCACACACACACGGCCACCGACATCCCCTCAGAGAGAGAGAGAGAGAGAGAGAGAGAGAGAGAGAGAGAGAGAGAGAGAGAGAGAGAGAGAGAGAGAGAGAGAGAGAGAGAGAGAGAGAGAGAGAGAGAGAGAGAGAGAGAGAGAGAGAGAGAGAGAGAGAGACAGATTGATTCTACGCATAGAGGAACTACAAGATAGCCAGAGAAGGGGAAAGCAAGGTAGAGAGAAAAAAAACAAAAAGGAGCAATTTTGCGAAGGAAAGAGACTAAGAGAGGAAGAAAGTGGGAAGAAAGAAAGGGAAGAAAAGAATAAAGGAAGGATAAACAAGGCTCTGTGGCATCCAGCCATCAGTGTCAGATGTCCTCTATTTCCTGCCTACAGAGGATCATGTGCCTCAATGTTTGGATCATGTGTTAAGGACATTAACACATAAATTCTCTCTCACAGAGAGAGAGAGAGAGAGAGAGAGAGAGAGAGAGAGAGAGAGAGAGCTCAAAATCTAGTCAATGGCAGCACTAGTTTTCAGGTACAGCTCAGAAAAATCCAATAGCGTTGACTGTACACTCTGCGAAAATGCAGTTCTTGGGCAAGCTTTGATGGTTTTAGGCTTAGTCAGCAGAGTTCATTGCTTGCTCCTTGCTGGAGGCGGGTAGAGAGACAATGGACCAACACCTAAAATGGTCCCACTTACCCACACTAAATATGCACAGACACACACACACAAAATCACAAGGGTGGCCTTTCTGATTGTGAAGGCAGCACACGTGTAGAAGAACTGGCATTCAAACATAGCTGCATAGACAACCGCATCCACATATCTTTACATTAGATGCACACGCACGACACGCATTACAGAAAGATAGACACCCCTCTCAAACACACACACACACACACAGAAGCACATATAGCTGGCTACACACAGCTTCACATTACATACAATAACACAACAAATTGACATGCTTTGTGCATGGTTGTCTACACAGTTTTATGTCACACACAATCACACACACACACACACACACACACACACACACACACACACACACACACCTGTCTGCCTGGTTTTACATTGTCCAGTGTGTCTGTGGCAGCCGATTAAGTGATTAGGGGACATGAGCGAAGTGTGGGGAAGGCGCATGCGGACAGGAGCAGTGGCCACATTAGGAAGCGCAGCCAAGGACACAACCCAAGATAAGCAGCACATCAGGAGAGCCGCACGCCTGGGGAGAACCATCCCTTGCATTAGAGATCCACAGATAGCCACTGCTCATCCTACAGTGTGCCTGCTCAAATTCATGGATGGCCACCATACATACACCACACCATACACAGAACATAGGGTTGATCTTTTTTCTCTTTTTCTCTCCGATACTCAATCACAATCATATTTAGGCTCATACACAAATACTCATAGACAAATACTCAAATAGTCATGGAGAAAGGCAGGCACAGATGCGTGCCCGTACCCACCAACCCACCCACTCACCCACACACACACACACCCACCCACACACACATCAAAGCATTCAGGGATGCAGAGGCATATTTGTGTGCTTTCAAAGATTGGGGTCAAGTTCATGCATTAGTGATCTGTGTGGGGAAGTGGAGCGGAGGCAGACTCTACTGTATGTTTTAATTCATCAATGCCTCCTCCTCTTTCTATCCCTTTCTTTCTCCCTCTCACTCACTCACTCTTTCTCTCAGTCACTCAATCTCTACCGTTCCCTCTCCTCTCACTTTGCTTCTCTGCCCCCCCCCCCTCCCGTCATTACATAGGTATTCATCTCTTCAAACACTCCTGCGCTGATGTTGAATTCATCCATCCACCAACTTTGGGGGATTCTGCCTTGTTTTAAAGCAGGGGTTCACCCAGGAGACTGCTCAGGGTGAACCAGAGTCTCTGCCCCACACAAAATACTGAAAGCCTTTTTGGAGTCTCAGTGTTTTACAGATGAAAGACAAAAAAAGACACCTGAATTCCCTCCTACTTATTTTAGACACCCGATAGCAGTATTTTTTGCTCAGTGTTGTCAGGAAACCTGTGAGGCTCTCCAAGGCACCTAGGTCCTATTTACACAGACAAATCATATGCTTCACCCTCATCTAATTACCTAGCGGGAGTGACCCCGAGAATGTCACTGTAATTACAACACAAGACGAGACCTTTCCAAATTGTCGTCAAAGCCTGAGCCAGAGAACTAAGCCAAGCCTGTTGTGGTCATTCTTTTGTGAGCTGAGTAATGTGCTCCCCTCGCTGACTCTCGTCCGCAGGTTCCCTCGCAGCATATCAACGAGGTTCTGTTTGGCGATCTCCGTGTGCCATCACCGCTACTGTAATTACACGGCTGCTTCCAATCACGCTGACAGCAGGGGCCTGGTGCTTCACCGGGCCCTGATTGTGTCATAATTATACCCGGACTACCATGAGGCGAATCAAAACACAGATCATCAGGATCCCAGAAATCTCTCTGCACCTGACTTTCACTCTTGCAAATGTCCTGATATTATGCATTACATTTAATGTTTCTTGTATAAAACCACAATATCAAAATTGTAAGGGGAAACAGCTTTAGTTTCATTGTTGTCACCAAGGAGAGATGGAGGGCAAATGAGAGCCCCTTACGCAAGTTCTAATCACAAGTTTATCTCGAATCCCCCGTTGCTATGGGCCAGATGGGTGTCATGGGAACCAAATTAGAGCTCCTGTTCCACCTGAACACAGACATATGCAGAAACAGAGCGCGCTCAGTGGGGGAACAAGGGGGGGGGCAGCCTTTTAATCCAACCACCGCCAACCAATCAGTAGACAGGGCAGGGGTGCGCGCCCTCGCTAAGGGCCCCCCGACCTGGCAGAGTGAGGAAGTCAAGCCTTCAGTAGACACTGATGAAGAGCAGACGGGTTAAAAAGAGAGGAAGCAGGGGATGCGGGAGGCACTCTTTTACCCCATGCTGCTGACTAGATGGGGGGAAAAGATTTCTACAAGAACTATCAATCTGACAAACATGTGAAGGCTGCTGCCTCACAAACAAAAAAAAAAAATATATATATATATATATATATATATAAATACAAAACAAAAAACAAAATCATAAGCTACTTGATGATGCTAATAAGTAACTTGTTAGGAAAATCCTGCCGGCATCTTCGTTTGCTGATGTTCTTTCAATTAGGGGCAAGGAAAACAGAGAGAGAAATAAACAGAAGTAGTCCATGGTAAAGTGAGAGGATCAAAGGCACAGTGAGAGAGAGAGAGTGAGAGAATGAGAGAGAGAGAGAGCAAGAAACATCACTGGGGAATGTGCAGAGTGAACTAACTACGGCAATTTACTACTCGCTGCGCACTGTTGCCATGGCGGAGAGTAAAGGGGAGGAGAGGAGCAGGGTAGGAGAGGGGAGGTGGGGATCAGATTGGGCGTCTGGGTGGGGATTGGGGCAGGGGGGTTAATGTGCTCTCCTTGATACCCCAGCCAAGAAAGCCAGCCAACGGTCCAACAGCTTCTCTTCCCACCCCACAAAAAATGCCCCCCTGCGCACTGTAGGGGGAAAGACCTTGGCTGAGTGGCCCACACATCTACCCTGGTTCCCTCCCTCCATAACCAGCACAGGAGCCACAGATAAAAAACCACCAAGCCACTGGAACTTCCCACCAGCAAGAACAGCATATACCAGGTGCACATAGCAAACACGCCTCAACCTCTGAATATTAACTATGACTGCAAACACAGACGGAGAATCTGGTGTAATCAGGGAGGGGGGCTGTGTGTGTGTGTGTGTGTGTGTGTGTGGGGGGGGGGGGGGGGGCTTTCAAAATGAATTCAGATCTCCTATTGGTTGGAGCAAATCAGTCATGCTTGGGCTACAGTTGATCATTAATAAAAACCATCACAAGTTAAAAAAAGTAAGAAAGAGAGAGAGACAGACAGACAGAGAGAGAGAGAGAGAGAATAACCCAAGCCGTCAGGCGGCCATGGGTGGAGGGGGTGGAAGACAATGGTGCTGGCCAGGAGGTGGAGGGTTAATGGAGGGAATCCTCCGGTTGCCCAGGGACAGCTGCTCCCTGGGATGGTCTCTACATTAACATGGACCCTCCATACATCACTGGGAGGTCAGGGGGAGATCGCCACCACCCCGCATCAGAGCAGGGCAGGCCTGGTTGGCTCCCACAATGAAGCAGTTAACAAACAAACAAACAAACTAAACAAACAGCCTACATTACAGATTTCTGTGGGCATATCAATAGTGAAGAGGAGGAAAGGAGAGTGGTGGGCTGTATAATCTATCTGGACACAGAACAACTACAATAATTTGTTCTGCATAACAATGAGTCGCAGATTAAATGATGCAGAGACAGCTTATTCTAGAATACAGCTATAGCAAAAGGGATTAGTGGTTTCTCTGGGCAACTGTATTTGAGTGTGAGTGTGTGTATGTATGTATGTATGTGTGTATGTGTGTGTGTGTGTCTATTGCAAGGTTATGATAGTGAGCAAGGAGAGCATGGGAGACCCACATTTAATGAAGCACCACATAAATCTCTTTAACCTCTTTAGACCAGAAAAATCAATCACTTTTATGATAAAATATAGGTTCATGCTATGGTCATATATTTATCAGATCTCTGTGCCCCAAGCCTAAAGCCAATCATCTCATGAAGGAGAACCTATGCAACCCTTCTAAGTCAGCAGCCTAAATCCACAGCATCCAGATTCAAAAAGAATAAAAATCAGATCAGAAGGTCATTCAGAACCTGAGTGACTGGGTGATTGGAACAGAGCAATTACCATGCTTTTGGACATAGCATAGGAAAGAAAAAAAAAACATTCCAGAAATGTTTCTCCATTATGATGCGACACAGGGCCAGAGAGGTGGATTTAAGCAGGGGTTGCCATCGATGGGGTATTTGCATGTAAAAGCAAGCTGTTCAGTCAGCACAAGTAAAGTGGCAAGAGCGGAGATTAGTCACTGCCGCGGACCGAGCGTGACCAAGCGCGAGTTTCCAGTTAGAGTGTTCTCTCCTTCTCTCTCTCTCTTTCTCTGCTCGCTTTCTCAAGGTCATGTACAGAATCGTAACCGAGTGGGGTGCACATGGCTTTGAACGCTGCTATTCGCAACCATTCCCCAGCCACATCATTATTTCAAATCAAATCAATGCCTCGACTTCAAAAGCAAATCGGAAAAGCTCGGCGACACTCCGTTGATGAAAAAAACACCCCCAATTAAGCCGGGCCTAATGAGGGCAAACGTCTTTCAAAAACATAAACACAAACAATTTCCACAAACAAACAAACAAAAAATGCCACTAATGCCCTTTCCATTTAGACTAATCCGGAGAAGCGGCAAGGGCAGATTTAGTTGGAATTCTGGGTGCATTTTGCATCTGTAGAAAAACGCCCTTTGTGCTCAGTCCATTTGCTGGGAACAGCTGAATAAGTAAAATGATCTAGGTTTTCTTACAGAGCCACCAAACCATAACAAAACCCACTTGTTCTGGCACAGTTCCAAGTGGAGCCATCTGGCTAGTTAGCTGCACAGCCTCTAGTCCTCTGACTAGTACTGACCCGACACTGACTTCAACTAGACCAAAACGTTACCGACAAAACCACACAAACAGCATGTTTACAATAATTTATGATATATAAATAATAATATATTTAAAGATGGTAATATGGTTCATTGGACAAGAACAATAGGAAATCCAATGATCCTGCCAGTTTGAATTGATCCTATATTTAGGTGACAGAGCTCAGTAAAGCAATGAGGCAGACATTAACCCCGCTGAGTTCATATAACATGGGCCTAACTTAAAAAGTTAAACATTAGCCTGCTTCTCTTTATTCATAATGCCTGATGAAGAGGAAAAGTGGGTCAAAGAGAATAAGTGAAGAGCATGAGAGTTTTTTTTATGAAGTGTGGAGGAGAGAGAAATGCTGGTTACACTGAAGTTGCCAATACCGTCAGAAGGACCATGGAGTTTTTATTCTCTGGTGTTTTGCCCCCCATACACAAACTGCTTTCCTGGCCAAAGTTTTTTTCGCCCCTTTTTCCTTTTTTTTCAGCAGAGGTGCGGAAACAGTTTCAGCGTGAAGAACAAAGAGCAAAGTGGCTCGAATCCAGCCAGACCCAGCCAACACTCAGCAGCCCATTGTCTGGTCGGAGGGGGCCGCAGTGTGATAGAACCGGCAGATATGCCTAAACAGACACTGGCTCGAACCTTTCCAATGGGTAGCCCCTAATCCGCTACCCCTGTCCTCTTCCCAACATTCAGATGATGTCATCCTAAAACAACCCCCCAACCCCTCTGGCTCATCCGGACAGGAGAGCAGAGGCGAGGCCGCCTCACAAAGGAGACGCTGCCTTTGTGAGTTGAGCCAACAGCAGGAAATCAGATACGACCCCCACCACACACACACACACACACACACACACACACACACACAACCCACTTGTTACATCCCTTACACAGTCCATCCTAAATCCACCAAGACCACTCTCTCTCACAAATGCAGACACATACCTCCCACATGCCATCCTCCGAACTGAGATTATACTCATGAGATCACAAGTTAGTGCAGCCACAATAAGCGAACCTGACATCTTATATTTTGTCAAAATGGTTGCTATTTATGACTATACAGCAGCTCACACATATACACTAAAGCAGATAAAAGGTTCAAATTCCCCACAAGATATACAACTATATGCTTTAAAGTATTTCAGCTCCAAAAGTGTATGGCAGTGTCTAGCCAACCGCCTCCAGGGGTACTGACGAAGGCCCCAGTAATCAGGCCAACTCTTATTGGTTACTTGAAGGCCCCCTTGGTGTCAAAAGGTCACTAAATGATAGAGGATTAGCTGCTGAGCTCTGGGGTCATGGTACTGGGCTGGAGTTTGAGAAAGGGGCCAGTTGGCCTTAAAAATCAGCGTTCCTGCCAACTCTCTAAGAACTTACGGGCTCCCCCTCCTCCTGACACCACCCCTACCCCCCTCCTCCTGTCCTTAGGTCCACAAAGGGACCCTCCCCCATGGTCCCCACCCACCAGGAATTTCTCAAGCATTGCTGGGGTCGCTATGACAACCGGTTGCTTAACAAAGCATTTCTCTTGGCCATTCTTCCCTTTGAGCGAATAGAGGAGAGCAAGTGCAAGAGAGAGAGAGAGAGAGAGAGTGTGTGTGTGTGTGAGAGAGAGAGAAAGAGAGAGAGAGCTGAGCAGTCACAGGAGAAAAGTGAGGAGAAAAGAAGAGGTAGATGTGGTGGCTGAGAGGGGGACTTGAAAGAAAAGGGAAAGAGAGAGAAAAGAGGAGGGGAGGAAGGGAGGAATAAAGGGTGAAAGAAAGACTTGAGCATCTCAGGCACGGGACGAATGCGGGAGAGCAAAGCCATGAAAAGAAAAGGCCGAACAGCACAAAACAGAAAGCGCCAGCAGTACAAAACAGAGAGCAGAGCTAAGCTAAGAGCAGGTCAAATCAATAGCACCTAGACGACAGGTAAGGGGGTGGTGTGTGGAGTGAAGAGAGGGGAAGGGAGAAAACATGAAATGGGGAGAAAAAAAAGTTCCAAAATGAAGCTTTTTGACTAATGATCTCATTGGAGGGTAAATTGGGCCTGGGGGAAAAGCAGACCACAGCCCACATCTACCACCACTACTCCACCTCCTCCCCCCACACCACACAGCCACACACACATCCATAGCCTCCCTCCTACATGTTAACTTTCTGGAGACAGTAGGGCAAACACAGGTGTCCTTCACATCCTGAGCATTTTAAGAACACCCTTAAAGCCTCATCCCAGTTCAGCTCACCTTGGCCATGGGACACATGCCGTTCTCTCTTCACTCTCAGGGGTCGGCATGAACATCACCCGAACAGAAAAAGAAAAAAAATGAAATTAAAAACGGCAGCTGCTAACTTTGCCGCTTTTTATCTATTGAATACGGAGGTAATTGAGTGAGGCCGGCGGTGTGGAGCTAATATTACAGGCGAGGATGGCGTGGACAGGCACGGGTGCTGGAGGGGGGCGAGGAGGGGAAAGCACAGCGGAGGAACACTATCCCCCTCTGAGCTCACATTCCTAATCTCCCGTAATGACATTAGGGAGCGCCGGCCGGCACTAGAGCTGTAGTCGGTAGGTGCAGAATGCAGGATGGGTTCTACATGGAAAAGCAACCCAGGGAAAAGGGAGGGGGTGGGGAGGTGTTGAGTGGGAGATGTCCTGCTGGAAAATCTGCAGCAGATCAGCACATAGGAGCCCTCACAGTAGCTGTTTTCAGACCGACCAGCCCGGTGTCAGAGCCGGTTCCCGCACCTGTTACACTGGAAACCGAAGTGCTTGCCCTTGAACGGCCCACGTTCGTACCATTATGCGACCCCATGACTCATTATTGACAGAGGGAGTTGCTTCACCCCCAGAACAAACAAACAAACAAACAAAAAACACACTTTTATTTAAGTCCTTTTTAGTGTCTCGATAGTCTTTCTTTAGCTTTTTTGGTTTGTTGGTGATTTGTTCATGAACCAATTTATTGTTTCCTGAACGCTTTGATTTTCAGCGTGAACACGTCGGCCGGTTCGAGATAAGATGCGGGAATCGGCAATGGCACGGTTCTTTGCCCGTCTGAAAGTGCCTAGAGAGGGGGACAAAAGTGAGGGAAATGAAGGAAGAGAGGGAGAAAGAGAGAGGGAGAACGAGAGGCTAGACTAATTTTCTTTTCTTTACCATAAAAACAGAATCCACAAAACATAAAATCAAACCCCTCAGAGGGGAAGAGGTAGAGACAAAAACAGAGAGAGAGAGAGAGAGAGAGAGAGAGAGAGACTGAGACTGAGACTGAGAAAGAGAAAACATGCAACACTCCCACTCAGAAGCAGTTCAAAGACACTGTGTGTGTACACAGAAACAAATCAGTCCGATATGCAAAACACTCATTTGAATATTTTACGTGCTTAGACACACTCAGTCGATTTCGCATTTAGACGAGCTTGGCAAACAAAAACGAAGCGCAGTACGTTGCTATGTGAGAATGATTCACAGAGACATCATCACCCTGAGCAACCCCCTTGAGGAACTCTTTTATGAAGAAGCAGAGGCCTAATTTCAGAACCCACATTCAACTGAAACTAAGAACCAAGTTTGACTGACATTCGCAGTGCCCAGTGTGCAGGACTTTGGTGACACAGGACATGAACCTCTGCATGAAAGGTCAGCATTAAGCATGATGAGAGCCCCAAGGAGTTCCCCTGCAGTAGCTTAGAACTGTCAGACACGCAAGATCATACACGCGTGTCCCAGTCTACATTTGTGCACCAACGGGGGAGGGGGGGGGGCATTTGTGAGAGAGAGAGAGAGAGAGCAGTGCGTCAGAGGAACCTCAGACCACCTATGTAGGGAGCTGACGCACTGCATGGATTTGTGTCTGAGCAAATAACAAAATACACACACAAGTATTTATGTGTGCATGAACGCACAGACACAGACAGACACAAGCACACAGACACACACACACTCTCCCCGCCAGACCCTGCCTATTAAAAACACTGTTTATAGAGACAGAAACTGGCAGAAAATCAAGGTACCTTGACATTTTTACACAGTCACAGACTGAAATAAATACACACACAAGCCTTTAGCTTCACCCATTCAATAGCCTCAGATGGAGGCATTCTCCTGCTCACACAGCCAGTCTCGTAACTTCATCTTCACTGAAGGTAGCTGGGCAGTCACAGAGGAGAAAAAACTGCGCTGGGGGAGGACTTAGCATCTGACGCCATGTGAACCAAGTGCCAAATCTCTTCATCAGAAGCCTTTACAACCGTAATCTAGGCTCTGAGAATCACAATGGTTCTCCATGAGCAACGATACTGGGAATAAGTATTCTTAATCCAGCATATTACCCAAAGAGGTTGGGTCTAGCAGCCTTGAGCCCCCCCACCCCAGGAGCCATGCCATTTAATCTGGCCCTCTAATTGAGCGCAGAGTGGATTAATCCAACGTCTGATGGCGGGGCTGTGTGAGCTGGGGTGGCAACAGGAGACGCTTTTTGGGAGACAGGAGTGGAGAGGTGTTGCTGAGGACAGGCCTCTGTTTTGACAGGTCTGCCCAAAACAGGGGGCTTCCCTCCAGGCCAAACAAACTACAGGAAGGCTGCAGGAAGGATTAAACTCCATTTGTACTGTTGGACTGGACCAAACAAGCAAGCAGACATGAAATAAGAAAGAAAATCTAAAATTTCAATTTCTTGTCGTACAACATTCATTACCACTTATCCAACATCTAGAGAAAGGTGACTGACACCATATCAATCCCTGAAATTCCTGACTGCCCTGACATTCAATCCGTCCCATACAGCAGCACAAAGTCTCACCACATCGCCACCCCATCTAGTCACAGCACACACAACACAACAAAGGCTTTGGCTGCATTGTGAGCGGACCATGTGAAGTGAGGAAGGGGGGTGTTATATAACAGAAAAGAGCAGTCAGGTGAGAAGAGGCATCTGGGACAGCAGTGTATGTGTGTGTGTGTGTGTGTGTGTGTGTGTGTGTGTAGTGGTGTGTGTGCTCAAAGCATGTGCTAGAACATGAAAAACATCTACACACTCAAACATGTGCACATCTGTTAGTTCAGCTCTGCTGACTGACTCCACACACACACACACACACACACACACACACACAGCTGCACATGTGATTTTACTCAACCGTGTGCATATTATTCAGTTTGTGATATAGGATGCCCCCCTACCCACCCCCAATCTATTAGCTCCCCTGCTCATATCACTCTCTTTCTTCCCCCATCTCTCAGTCTTTTAACACCTTTCACCCTCCCCCACACTCAACTCCCTCCCTCTCTTTCTCCATCCCTCCTTTTCTATTTCTCCATTTCACCTATTTATACCTCCCTCATCTTTCTTTTCCTCTGTCGTTCTCTTCTATGCCCCTTATTTTTCTCTCTCTCTCACAAACACACACACAGCTCAGCAGGTGCAGAACCATGCTCTGAAAAGTCCAGCTTTCTAATTGGTCTGGACTGGCCAACAGCTGTTCCCCTCCTGTCCTTCCCCATACCCGCCCCCTGCCCATAACTACACCCCCAACACACCCCAGGATTGAGTGCAAGCCCCCCGCCCTCCAAGCCTTGGAGATCGATCTAGCAGCTTTGTCTGCCCCAAGACGAGGCCTGCTTCTTTCATCTGTCGCCAGGGGACCCTCTTCCTCCTTAAAGGGGCTCATGGGAGCTCTGACCATAAACAAAAAAAAAAAAGCAAGGCGTTGCCATGGCACAGTGCCAAGGTAATGATCTGGCAGAGGTAACAAGCCCCATGACAACAAGGGTGGGTGGGAAGGTAGGCCTGGATGGGTAAAAAAATAATATTATGATCATGTCCCACTCCCACTATATACGCTTCTCAATAAGACCTTTCCAACACCCACAATCCAGCAATGATATACTAAAGAGATGAGCATGAAGCCTCTCTCCTCGCCTTCTTAATACCAGTTTTTGGAGCTCCTCACAAAAGGTACAATTTAGATAATGCTGCCGAATGGGTCTGCAAGTGTTGCAAGGTCACAGATGAGGACAACCTAGTAGGACTCAATGACTCATAATATTGCAGACAGACACAAACAGAAACCTCCACTCTACCAGTCCAGGCACATTTTTTCTGCCGTAAATCAAATCTGTAATTTGCGGCGTCAACCCTGGAATTTATTTCCTGCTTAAATCTAATATAAAAACAACTAAAGTGCATGAAACAATAGCATTTTCCTGGAAATATGTTTGCTATGTTTAGATCAGCAACATCAGGTGTGATATAAAGGCATTAGTCCCCATGTCTAGGGTTATATTTGGGTTAAACAGATTTTGTGTGACAGATGAGAAGGACAATTCACTTATCTGGAAAGTGTCAGTGAGGTAAATATTGCATTAAAAGCTCAATCTGAGACAGCTCTGAGGACCATCGATTGCAGAAGCCTTCCCAGAATAAAAATTTTAAAGTGTTTCCAAATTTGTCAATAACACATGTTAATGAAGATTCAAACCAAATCATGATAATCCAGGGTAACATTAGCCTATTTTACCTGAAGTGACCACTGCCCTTTTGGTTGTTCCAAAGGGTTAAAAGAAAACAAGGCACGTGTGTGCTTTAGTTTGACAGAAAAAAAACAAAACAAAAACAACCCTCTCCCATTGTCTCCCAAAGGTCCTGGCCATCCTGCAACATGCATCACACCCACACAAACTGCCATTTAAATTCATGACAGCACATTGATCACAATCAAGTCACTGTGGCACCACGCACAACCTAACAAGATGACAAATGACAGCAAGCGACAGAGAGGGCAGCGCTCCCCAGCAACCCAATTGCAACATTTCCCCTAACCAAACATCTTCATAAATCTGTTCACCTAACTGCGAGTGGACTGCGAGCCCAGCTCCTCTGTGGAATGCTAAAACAGACAGAATAGGTATGACTAATCCCGCGTATTAAAAACACACCGCTGAAGCCACTGTGCACCCATATCAGCCGCATTCTTTGAATGTTAATTATGTAGAATTATGTAGAAGCTCTGAACACTGCTGGGCAGAGTGTGGACTGACTCCTTTATTATACATTTCATAAGGACCTCTTCAAAGCCACATGAAGATGTGAGTGTAGTGCTGTATGGGAAAGAAATGGCTGTAATCTCAAAAACACCAAGCAGGTTGGAGCTAGACCAAAATTTGGTGTGGTCCTGCTGGTTCCAGTCCACTCAGATCCCCCCTGGCCCAGTTCCATTCCAATAATAAATTAATGAGGTCATGACCTTAAGTGTTTAGCGCTCAAGGTGCAGCATCTCAAAGAAGTGCCAACCTTGCTTTCAGATTGTTCTAAACATGCAGGTCACCTCTGCAAAGCAACAACAAAAATACTAGGCCTAATCAATGGAAAATTGAAGTTGAAAGGTAGATTAATCAAATTATAGCTTCAAGGTAATCTTAAAAAGCTTAAAAGTTTAAAAAGTCTGAAGGAGGTGTTCATATCAATAAAAGCAATTTACTCACCTGAGACGGCTATCCTCATGGAGGCCTCCAGGGGTCTGTTGTTGTCTAGGTCACGGCTCAGGCGAATCTCCCCAGTGCTCTGATTAAGTAGGACCAGGTTTAGCTCATTTCCTGCTTCAAAGCTGTAATGCAGCTGGTCCGACACGTCTGGGTCGAAGGCCGGAATCCGACCAATGACGCCTGTGGGGAAGCTGTTGGACTTGTCAGTCACATAGTTGTTAAAGATGATCTGGAAGTTTTTGAGGATGGGGACGTTGTCGTTCTTATCGATGAGTTTGATGTGGACTGTGGCGCGGCTCACCAGCGGAGCAGAGGTGGCCTGGACCACAATCACGTATTCTGAGCGGATTTCGTAGTCCAGGTCCATCAGCGCTGTGAGTTCCCCGGAGAAGATGTCCAACTGGAACACCTCTGGGATGTTTCCCTCCACGATCTGGTACATGATTTGGGCGTTGCTCCCCTCATCTGGGTCAGAGGCCGATATGTGGGCAACCACCATCCCAATGGGGCTGTTCTCTTCCACCAAGATATCAAACTCATCTTTCTCAAATACAGGAGGGTTGTCATTCACATCCAGGATAGTCACCTGGATGTCCACAGGTGTTTTGAGAGCAGGCATTCCTTTGTCCACTGCAAAAGCCTGCAGGTTGTAAATAGGCATGTTCTCACGGTCCAGACGTCGCAATGTGCGGACAATGCCAGAGGTGGACTCAATGATGAAGTCACCATCACCATCTTCCCCACCTTGGAATGTGTAAAACACACGTCCATTGAGGCCAGAGTCACGGTCTGTGGCAGACACCTGTACCACGCTGGTGAACACAGGCACGTCCTCCATCACTGAACCTGTATAGCGATCACGCAAGAAACGTGGGGCGTTATCGTTAACGTCGCTCACCAAGATCTCCAAGTAGGTGGTGTCAGATTTCTGAGGGATGCCATTATCTCGGGCCGTGATGGCGAGTGTATAGGACAACTGGTCCTCATAGTCCAGCTCCATTTGTGTAGTGACCGCACCTGTGTCAGAGTCAATGTTAAACTGTGGGATGCTGTCGTCCATAAAGTAGGTGATCCGTGCATTTTCCCCAGTGTCCTCATCTGTGGCACTAATCACCACTACTGTAGTCCCCACAGGTCGGTCCTCATTGATGTTCACAGTGTAGTGGGAGCTCTGAAACACTGGCCTGTGTGTGTTGGCATCAGTTACATTGATGTAGACCTTGGCTGTGTCGAATCGTGTGCCATCTGAGGCTGTAACGCTCAGCACATACTGACGTTCGAGCTTATAGTCCAACGGTAAAGCCAGCGTGATGAGGCCACCGCCACTCTGGCTTGTGATGGAGAACCGATTGCGTGTGTTGCCGCTGGAGATCTGGTAGGTCACCACACTGTTGATATCCTGGTCCACAGCAGACACAGTCACCACGCTTGTTCCCACGGCTGCGTCTTCATTCAGACGCATGTAGTATGCCTTCTGTGTAAACTCTGGGTTGTTGTCGTTCACATCGAGAATGGTCATGCTGATGCTGGCTGATGAGGACATGATGGGTGACCCATGGTCACGTGCCTCAACGCCGAAGTTATAGAAGTCAACGCTCTCACGGTCAAGCTCAGCTGCCACCACAATCCACCCCGTGCTGTTGTTGATGGTGAAGGGGAAGTTGGGGGTGGTCTCCACCAGGCGGTACTCCAGACGCGAGTTGTCCCCAGAGTCTGCATCCACTGCCTGGATATGGATGACAGAATAGCCCACTGGAACATTCTCCAGCACAGTGGCCTGGAAGGGGGTGCTCACGAAAATGGGCGCATTGTCGTTGACGTCAAGCACCTGCACTGTGACAAGGCCACTGATGTTGGAGAGCGGCGGGCGGCCCCCGTCCTGCGCACGGATGCGTAGGGTGTACTCCTTGTTGGCCTCGTAGTCCAGCTGGCTCACAAGGTCCATCTTGCCACTTTGGGCGTCGATGTAGAACTGGCCACGTGTGTTCCCACTCATGATGCTGAAGTGCACCATTGCATTGCTACCTTTGTCCTGGTCCGTGGCCGTCACCTGAAGGATCTCTGTGTTGGGCGCCAAGTCCTCAGGCACCTGCACCACATATCGCTTCTCACTGAACTGAGGCGCGTTGTCGTTTTCATCCTCCACCATGATGTGTACGGTTGCAGTGGCACTGCGTGGGCCAGGATCCTGACCTTGGTCATTGGCCTCCACTAGAAGAGTGTAGGAGTCAACAGTTTCACGGTCTACAGGGCCCTTGGTGCGAATCACACCTGAGCGTGGATCAATCTCAAAGACATCATTGGTCCCATTGCTGTTGATTACATGGTAGAAGATATTCCCATTGACAGGGGCATCCCCATCAGTGGCACGAACTGTCAGCACCTCATAGCCAATTTCCAGGTTCTCCCGCACGCTCTCTTTGTAGTCCTGTTGTTCAAACACAGGGTCATGGTCATTGGTGTCACTCACTGTGATGGTCAGTGTTGCCATTGCCGTACGCCTTGGTGTCCCATGGTCCACTGCAGTCACTCGAAACACATGGGTGTCCTTGGTCTCCCTGTCCAGCACCTCTACCGTGGAAACGACACCACTGACAGGGTCAACAGCAAAAAGATTGTTGGAGCGGCTGTCAAACAGAGCTTCAATGAAGTAATCCAGTCTGCCTGACTCCCCCTCATCGGGGTCCACAGCTTTCAAAACAATCACAGGAGTGCCAGCTGGCTTGTTTTCGGGCACAGACACCTGGTACATGGGTGGCTGAAACTGTGGGCTGCTATTGACATTCCGCTTTCTTCTGCTCAAAATGCCAGAGTCAGACAGGGCCGCTCTTTTTAGCAGTTTTTCCAGATAGCCCTGTCTGAAAGCGCCCTGACCCACACGCCAGTGCACGGATATGTCATAGGCATTTTTATGCCTCCGCTTCACCACGCTCTCGGCGGCGCCCTTACCGCGGCTGTTGCAGCGCAAGTCAAACTCCAGCAAACTTTCGCGTTTAAAACATATGGCCCGTGAAACAAATATCTGTCCATTAGAAAAGTAAAAATCCGTACTCCCGGTAATGTTGCAGCGCACAATGCTGTAGGTCAGTGAACTGGGCAATAGATCCCATACAGAGAAGAGATGAGTGTCAGCGTTATGGCACTCGGGCTGATGGTCATTGACGTTTAACAAACTTATTACATCAAGGTCCCATTTCGTTTTACGTTTGTGTTTGTTTAAACAGTTCCTGCCATGAACATGCACGTTGTACTCGGTAGTTAGAAGGTGCCTGAAACCGGGGAGATGACTCACACAGTCCGCAACAGTATACACAGAGAAAGGGTTTGAAAGGAGCAAGTCACAATGCAAAGAACCCGAAACCGACACAATGCCCGCCGCCTCATCAGTTTCAATGAAGGGCTTTGTGAATTTAGGAGCTATTACCTGGTCCAAAGTGCAAGCCCCACTTTGTTCCACACTTGAAATGACCGTCCCCGGTTCCGCATCCTCGTTGATGTGTACAATGTACCCATTCGCCAGGGAGATTAGTTTATACAACCCGAAAATAACAAACAACAAATCCCACTTTATGAGGAACATATCGCTTCTCAGTTCTGTTCTCTGGGACTCCAGTCTATGAAATTGCACCAGTCTTCCTTCAAACTTTCCGTCTCGTCGTTCCCTTTTGTTGCGGAGTATCCATGCTTTCACCACTCCACAGTAGCTAATCCAGCAGAATTGTGAGAAACCGCAGTCTCCTTGCCAGAGTCACACACATAGACACACACACTCCTCTACCACGCCGACACCTTCACTCCGTTGGCGTGAATGATTAAAATGGCTCCGACTAGCGCTGCGCCTTGAGGCTTCTCATTACCATAAACCTGTTCAAATACGAGGGAGGGAGTGAGTGAGTGAGGAGGAGGGTGGGAGAGAAGGAAAGGGGGGAGGGGGTTGGAAGTTGCCTATGGATAAACGACAGGAGTCTTCAAGAGAAACTCAACTGTGACCAACACTACTCACTATAGCATGTCCTTAATGGGGTCAGTGAGCATTTTGTCGTTAGATTTATTTTTCCTCTAATTTTTCTTTTGTGGACAGTGGCAGTGAAAGTGCCACTGAGGCACTCGCACTCTATAGCTTAGGCCCACAAGTACCAAAACTTCAGTATAGGCCTAGGTTGTACATTTAAATAATTTGGATAAAAGATTTCAGTTTCCAGGCTATACGTTATGCCATACTGATTTTATTATTTTTTAAGGTGCACATTATAAATAATCCTACGATGCACCGAATGTAGCTGGGGTCGGCATAAATTGGTATAACCTGCCAACCATAAGCTTTTATTAAGAGTTGACCAAAAATTTCCTTATAGTGTAGTGTAGCTAAACCATTTTGTGATGTGCAATTGGAAAAAATATTTTTGTCTCAAATGAACTTTTCCCCTGGCCAATCGACCACATTCACCTAAGTTGTAAATCTGTGCTCCTCCACCACTTGCAACAAACTACTTTTGGTATCCCCCCATTCTCTCCGTGCTGTTGTCTTTCAGCTCCACCTCATAAAAGTGGCTGGAGACTGGACCGTAAATCTTACCAGCCATTCCACATTTAAATATCACTAAGAGCTGCCTGGCCTGTGAATTCAGAGGGGCACCAACAATCCCGTCATTTGACAAAGAGGAGTCATGCTGAGCGCATTTTATACATCTTGAATGAGAAAAGGCATGGCTCCTCAACAGGGCCAGTGGTGTGACCCATTCAAGACTGAAGACGATGCTGTGAACAGGACACTGTAAAGTTTCCATTCTTTAAAAATGTTATCTTTACCGTTTCAAAAGGAGAAAAAACATATTTTGCCCTACCATTCTGTAGTTCATTAGCCTGCAGTAGCCTATTAGATGGCTTGTCTAATAGCCCTATCAGTATAACGATAAGGCAATTTTGCACACCAAAGGCCTCAGATTGCATCAGTGTTTTCAGCGCACAAGATCAATCCTGTCATGAGCCAGAATACGATGTGGCCCATCAGCGATGTAAAAACTCCTGCCTGTCCTTTTGCTGCCCCCTGCTGTCCGTATCACGCCATAGCGGACACAGTAGTTCAGCCACGAGGAAAACAAGCGTGGTGGAAACTCTGTCCGTCTCCTCATGTCTGAGCATCTGGTGAGGTTTGATGATGTAAGTTGCAAGTAAATCCCCACACTGCACAACGTGTGCGATATGCAGTGTACTAAAGAAAGTGGGCCACCGAAACCACATTACTAAAGAGAGAAATAAGTGATCATTTGGCACTGAGCCAGGTTTCAGCGGTCTGACAATCTGGTTCACAAAAGTCGAAATAGGCAAAGCGACCAAACAATTATAAGCCAATTTGACTAGTACAATAATACAATACAATAATCATCCAGGGTAACTGACATAAAAGTAATTGGAATTCATATCAAATCAAATTCATATGAAATTCATATCATATGACAAGTTGTAGTTCATTTAATGAGAGCAGCTCAACAAAAAAATGCCTGCAGGAGTGGCGTAACCCATGTCACCGGCATGTAATACGTCAAAGGTTGTACGCATTAAAAGTTCCTGTGCCCTAACTGGCTTTTTGATTTCTTGACGGGTTCTTGACTGTATAACTTAGCTGACCATCATGAATTTGCATTTTTCATAAATTAGTTCTACCTTTTTTGCAGGTAGTAAAAAGCTGTCAAAAATGAAGTCAGATATAAAATATAGGCCTACCTATACACACACATTTATTTTTTATCCACCAGCCTGAAAGATGGCTCTTATGCTCCAGTTGATGGTATTAAGTACTTGACTTTTTTTCACACTGAACACTGAATCACTAACTAAACTGAGAAGAAATCAAATTTACTTGGACTGTTACTTCAAACTTTTAATGTGTTATCTGGAGTAGAGAAAAACAGACAAAGTTGACAAACTTTTGTCCACACAGATTTAGCATTTTACAGTTTTTTATTGTTGCTGGAGGCTCTAATACAACATGAATCATAAGCTTTACAAAAAAAAAGAAGAAAAAAAAACACAATTTAACAACATATGATAAATCCACCAGCCCCACACCTAACCCCCACCCAAAAGAACAGTGAAGAAGTTTCCGGACAAGTTGCTGAGACAGAAACCAAGAGCCCAGACCAGAGAAAAGAGAGACAGAAGAGGGGAAAAAAAAACGAGCTGATGTGGTCGTACACAGTGAGAGAGAAAGGGGAAGGGGGCTCTTTGTCAAAATGCTCACAATACACAATGTACTTCACCTCTGTTCCCTCATTTCAGTCAATTAATGTTTGCATGGCCACAGAGTCACTTTCAAGGTGACTTTCAAGGTAGGTCATCTGTCTCTCCTATCATGCATCTGTCTCTCCTATCCCCCCACCCCCCCCAACTTGACTCCTTGCGCACATGCTCAGCTCACTTGAACCTCCGCACAATGGCCCCATACACTCACACTAGTATGGGACACTGAGGGAGTTGAAAGGTATACCAGTCATCAATTGCAACAATAATAATAATATTAAACATAATAATTGTCATAATAAATCTAGCTTGACCCTCTTAATAACCTTTGTTACAGTACATCTGTCTCCAGGAGCAACAGTTATATTTCATACAGATATAAGGAGGTTGGGGCTTTAGAAAATATACCAGTGGGGGAAATATAACAGTGGGAAAAAAAGAGAAAACTTTTCCATTTGACGTTGGGAGACATGTGTGGACTTCGGCTAAGATCAAAGTTGTTACCAGTGACATTCTCTCAGAGAGGAGGGGTCTTAAATCTGTGGGCCTTAGTGATGCTACAGAGGTAAGGCTAGTCACACACACACACATACACACACACGTGTGAGTGTTTGCATGTATCTATCGATGTGTGTGATGTGTGTTATGTGTGTGTGTGTGTGTGATTGGGAGCTGAGGGGAGTGCACAAGCCACTCTCATTCCACAATGTGTTCATTAACCGTCATAACACTATCAGAATATTTACTTATCAGAGAAAGAGACAGAGAAAGAGAGAGAGTGTGTGAAACAGAGATAGAGAGAAATGATAGAGTGGCGAATGGCTTCAATGAGAATGAGATGCCTCGACAAAGAAAAACACTAATAAGAAAAAAACAAAACAAAACAAAACAAAAAAACAAAGCTAAGCATTTTCTCCTTTTTACCTTTTCTGCGAGTGCAGCACTGACACAGGTGGTGAGAGGGACCAACATAGACGGACGAAAAAAACAAACAAAGAAAATGAAAACAAAAACAAACAAAGAAAAAGGAGGAGAGTAGCAAGAGTGAGGTGAGGAGAGTTTGTGTAAGAGAGAGACAGGGAAAGGAGAGAGTAAGACAGAGATGGAGAGAGACAGAGAGAGAGAGAGAGAGAGAGAGAGAGAGAGAGAGAGAGAGAGGGAGAAGAGAGAGAAAGAGAGAATGAGGACTACAGCACTTCTAACTTTGCTGCTTGCGTTTGAGCGCCTCCATAAGGTCGTTCCTCAAGGACTCCTGCTTGGACTTATCAGCCAGGGTCTGGACGCTCCTGCGGAAGAAAAGCAAAATGAACAGATTCAATGACAAGAAAAAGGAAAGAAAATAAACAGGAAAAAAAAAAAGGAACAAACAGTCTGTTGCTTATTAGGACACGAGCAATGTCAACACGTTTCATAAGCATCTCCTTAATTGAGAGTAAAGCATGGGCAGGATTAGACGAATGCACTGAACACATACACCACGCATGTTCAAAAATGTACTGCCCATTTTATAGCCAACTTTCCTTTAGATGTAAACTTTCACATGCAATTAACAGCTGTCACTGTCTGACACACAGCTATTATGTTATACTCTATTTCCCTGCATGCTTTGGGGATGCAAGTGTTAGAGTTTCACTCTGGCACACTGCCTATGGACAAATACCATAAGCAGACTTAATGTCTGTTAATTCCTGCAGTCTCTCAAACGCACACACACACACACACACACACACACACACACACACACACACACACACACACACACTGTTGGTCAGAGCCCTATACCTCCTGCCCTATTCAATGTAGATCTGGCGTTGGGTGAGGACCTGAGAAAGCTCCCTCTGGAGCTGCCGGTACTTTTGGTTATCAGGCAAAGACTCAATAGATCTGGAGGAAAGGAGGCATGGAGAGGAGGAGAGAGAAGAGAGAGAAAGCACATAAGAGAGGGAACGGAGGAAGAAAGAAAAGAAGATGGTGGAGAGGAAGGGAAGAAAAGAGGGGGAAAAAGGCAGAATGCAGGAGAAGGGTGAGAGTGCAGAACAGAAGACAGGGGAATATAAGGAGAGGGAGAGAAAAAACCAGCATGGGGAGTTCATAACGGTAACAGAATGGAGAGATAACACCGTAGAATGTAGAAATGACAATAATGAACAAGGGAATGTAAAGGAGAAGCGGAAAAGAAGAACACAATGGCAGATGGGGGGGGGGGTGGTACAGAGGGAGCAGAGAAACAGCCATGACAAAGAAAGAAAATTCAATCCGGAGAAGAAAACTCAAAGGGGAGGAGAGCAGCAACGCAAACAAAACAACCCATGGTGTCACATGACAGAAATCAAAATGCAGAAAAACAAAAGGAGACTGGAGCGAGGGAGAGGAACCCCCACAGAAACTAGTCAACTCGGCCAAAAATCACTCTCCTCTGGCCAAACCCTGACCGGGAAGGGAAGAAACCCCTCCAAAATAGGTCTCAATCTATTAACCTCAAAATCCATCTACATGGCAAGGACTTGGCATTGAACAATTTTTGAAGTTTAGGAAAACATCTTAAGTCACTGAAATAGTCAGTTTAGCATTTTGCACGTACATCTCTTCATTATGAAGCTGTCAACATGAATCTCTCTATTCCCTGAACTCACCTTGTCTACTTCTACTGAGACAAAATCTAGCTAATATGGGGACAAACAGATGCTGCTTGCTCAGATAGATGTCCAGACACAGGGCTGTTCAGCTACGTGTCTCTGTGTGTGTGTGTGTGTGTGTGTGGGGGGGGGGGGATGTAAAAGCCGCGATGATGTAAGAGAGGTCCCCACAGGCGCGGCAGACAGTCTGTCGCTTTTTGTGTGTGTGTCTGTGTTTGTGTGGTGAGTGTGTGGCTGTGTTTGTGTGGTGAGTGTGTGGCTGTGCCATACCTTAGGCCGTTAACGATGTCCTTGGTCTTGCCAAAGTAGATCTCATTCAGAGTGGAGCGGATCTTGTTCTCCATATCCTGTGTAGTGAGGGAGAGAGGGAGAAAGAAAGAGAGAAAGTTAATGAGAGAGAGAGAAAGGGAGTAACAGGAAAGTAATCTGGAAACTGTCTGGACTGACCCATACACAAAAAAAGACATCATAATAGTGGTCATAGGGTCACAAAGACCTAACCACACACATGAAACCCAAGTTAGCCAGGCCACTCTGACCACCCCCGCTGGCCGACAGACCGACAGACAGACAGACAGACAGAGACACACATATACACACACACACAAACAATTCACACATTTGCAGCCCTCTCTTGAGAGAGACAACTCTGAGAAACCAGAGAAGTTAACACACATCCCATCCCACCATACCCCACCCCACCACACCACACCACACCACACCCAACCTGACCGCGCCTCCCTCTGTCCCCATCTGTAAACCTCATAAACTATTAAACACATGCAGAGCGGAGGCCTTCATTTTTAATTGGAGTCTTGTGTTAACATTTAGGGCAGGACGAGGGAGGGGGGGAGGGGGTTTACTGCAGTGGAGTGTATATATGTTTGTGTGTGTGTGTGTGTGTGTGTATGAGGGGTAGGCCGCTGGGGCAATGGAACATTCTCTCCACACAAGGACGAGAGATGTGTAAGAGACATACAGGTTGGGGGTGGGGGTCATAAATGACATGCAGGTGTGTATGTGTTCATTCAACATCTGTGTGGATAGTGGATTGAATGGCTGAGTACATAAACAAGCATAAGAGTGTGGATGAGTGTGAAGAAAACAGAATGTGGTGGGGTTGTGAGAGGCAAAGAGAGGAAGAAAGAGACAGAGAGAGAGAGAGAGAGAGATGGTGTGTGTATGTGTATGTAAGTGAGATACAGAGAGAGTCTGTGAGCGAGAGAAAGTAAGACAAACAGTGATAGAGGGAGGGAAGAGGGAGAAAGAGAGAGAGAGAGAGAAGGTTAAAGAAAGAGAGCGCATGAGTATATAATTCTGTGATGAGAGCCAGGTGAGTCAGTCAGCGAGAGGTGACTGCTTGTGTGAGAGAGACAGAGGAGGAGACATAATGCAGGAGGGAAGGGAGGGAGGCTGCACTCGCTCAGAGCTATTTACGAGTTTGAGCCAGAAGAGCCAAGGACAAACAGTCTTACCTCCACCAGGCGTCCGATGTTGGCGATGTGGGGGGAGGACTCGCTGACAGTCTCGTCTTTCTCCATCTGAGGAAAACAACGAAACGGAGAGATGAGATGAGAGAGAGAGATTGAACACAGAGCAAAGAACCTGAGATATAAACGCACAAAAACCACACAAGACAAAACACCCTTGTAGCACAATCTGCTTTACTAGTTTTGAGAGTAATCTCAGTTGTTGATTTAGCCACAGTGAATGAGAGTCCCTTTCCGTCCTGCATTAAGTTATTATGGTTAAGACAAGTCTTGAATAACCAAATGTGCATTCCTGAGAGACAGACCAATGGTACACATTTGCTGTCTTGTAGGCTATTTAGGTAAAATAACATTGTTAGCATGCATCTCATGCCAAATGCCAGCTATGTGCCTGGGGGGTTTGTATAAAAGGTCGCAAAGCGAATTTGACATTTGTGTTCTGGCCCCTCCGTGAGACATGCCCACAGGACAGGGCCAGCTGGCCTGGTGTTCACAAGAAATTGTGGAACGCCACAGGAAAATAATTTCGGTCGAGAGGGAAGCGCCTGCCATCACCACACTGCATAGTAACTACACTGTGTAGTAACTATAGGTGTCCACAAAAAGAGAGAGAGATTAAAAATCTTTCCCAAATTAGGGGATTTGAAAAGTACATCATCTCAAGCCTTGGTAGAGCCTCAGAAATCCATGTAAGGACATTGATGTCACTGTTGTTTTTTTTTTTATGGCTTGTTTTTTCTGTAGTAGGTCAGACGGTTTAACAGCAATGCAGCATTACAAGCAGATGACCCCGTTTGTGTGTCATCATGCAATGGGCACTTCTGCTCGCTACATGCATATGTGCGTGAATGCAGAATCCACTCACTATTCAACTTTTATAAACCTACTTAAAAAGCAGATTTAAAAAACAGATTTCCACTGAGTTAAAGATTTATACACATTGCAACTGAAGCTATGACCCTGATATTCAGCTCATGACATTGTGCATATTGTTTAAGGAGCTCTGTCATATCATCCAGATGGCTAAAGGCTTGCTATGTTCCTGTACCCTAAATTCAGATGCTATAATAATGAATGAATAAAGTCTTCTTAAGGGCAGAAATTTCATTTCAATTCAGACAACCCTTGCACTAATCTCTATTGTGTTGCAGTCTACCTAAACAAGAATTCTTTCAGTCTACTGTCCTAAGATGTCTAATTACTGCTTTGTACAATGCAGTTATTAAGCAAAAGACTTTCTTCTTATTAATATGTACACTAGCGGTAGCAAATAGTTTTGCTCTGCCGGTACATTTAGCCATGCACCATAGGCTTTTACCAAGGCTTCGTCGAACCAATCACAACGTTCTGTCTTTGTAGATAATCACTGAATGGGCTTAGCATGATGACAACAGGGCTGCAATGGTGCAAAAAAACAACTAAGATGGCTGTGATTGGTCATGACACCGTGGGCAGTTTGAAAGACAACCAATGATTTTGCTGTCTATCGGCCATGGCCAAACTATACATTCTGATGTTATAGTCTGGCTTGTCAGGCTATTGTTTTACCAAAATAAATTCTTATGCTAAAACTGTTATTGTTTATCGTTAATCCAATGTTACAAATCAATCTGAATAAACGCATCTGATAAGCATCTGATCTCCAAGTCTTTCCAGAAGTCGACCATGCAGACCTAGAATTTCCTTAACAGTGAGTGGAAATCATCACTTCTGGGAAGACCGGGGTTTGTTCCAAAAATGTTTGTTTATTCTCTCGATGGAGCTAGGAAAAAGGTCATATTAACTGACTCACCGATGGACCTTTTGGTGAACACCACATTTTTTTTTATTATTATTATTATAATAGGAGAGAGTGACAGGAAATGATTTGGTGAGAGAGATAGGGAAGGATCGGGAAATGACTTTGGGTTGGACTCAACTTATGGTGTGACACCTTAGCCCACTGAGCGAAGGTGGCAACCCCAGGTGAACAACATGTTGAGGGACGTGCTTACCTGTCTGGTCAGACTGCCCCCCAGGTTCATGGTGCCAGAGCCGGTCTTGGTCGTCTGCAGCCACAGCATCACAGTGGAGGTCAGCTTGTAGTGGGCCGTGCGTCCACTAGACTTCTCCTGTGGTCAGCACACACACACACACACACACACACAGATTTGTGTAAATCCATAAAAGTGTGTAGACAAGGAAGAGACATGGACATCAAAATCAAAATCTTGAACTTAAAAGTGACCACTAAAACATGGGCGAATTAGAACAAAGCCTACATGTGATGTCAAATACCATAAAGCAGTTGTAGTACAATTGTGGCTGCCAAAGAGGGCACCATTTAGCCAAAAGGACCATTTCAATACCCAGCCTAAATATAAGGTTGTAATTTGGCTAGTAAAATTGCACTTTAACTTGATAAATAAAAGTTCAATACATTCTATTTCAGGGAACAAGGTAGAATACTCCATTCATCCATTCTATGTCACCTTTAGGAACCAATAACAAGCACACATAACAATAAACCTGAATATGAATAAAAATGAAAATCACTCAGAATTACCCCATGGAAGAATGGGATAATTGTGAGTGATTTTCATTCATAACCATATTATCTCCCCACTATCTGTGTCTCTCCAACACTCACTCACCTGCACCTCCACCACGTGGATGGAGTCCCAGCATCCCTTGATCTTCTTGGAGCCGTCTCCGGCCTTCTTGATGAGGATGACGCCTGCGAATCCATGGTCCAGGTCCCAGAGGTACACAGAGGAAACGCCCCCTTCAAAGTACCTGGTGTGGGTCAGAAGCACAGTCACAATCAGTACCATGCGCAAGTCATAGTCTTGAGACATATAACGAAAGGATAAAAGACTCTTAAATATAGCTCACATCCTGCACAAGAAAACAGACTTTTTAACAGTGTTGGAATGGACCGGTTTTGTATCTATTTTTTCTTGTGTTATAGGTGTGTACACACATAATTCACAAAAGGATATAGTGAGAAGCTTAAAAGTATGATGCTTAAACGCCTTTTTGCAGAGCTACATGGTCTTGTGGCTGCAGGTTCAGTAATCACACCCAGATCGCCCAACTGACAGTCCTTACCAAAGTTTCTAGAGCACTCTCTGCTCGTCACTACTGCTCCTGGATACCCACAACTGCTTGATGTTATGAAGCATAGCAGTGTGGTATAACTCTCCTTTATAATCAACTAATATACATTATTTTTTTACTTATTACTGTTTTTATTCATTTAATTTATTAGTGCTATATAAGTTAGGTGTCTTGCTTGTTTGAGCTGATTATTTTACTTGTGTCCCAAGAGCCATTTTTCCCCACATTTGCAATGGCTGCTGTAGCTGCTGATTTGCTTAGGGTTATGTGATGTGGTGTGTTGTGGTGAGGTGAGGCATGGTGCAAGTCAGTTCACTCACAGGTCTCTGTACTGGTCGAAGGCATTGTTGGCCTCCACCTCCAGTTTGCGCAGGCGTGCGGAGGGCATGGCACCATCATCAATGGGGGGCTCATACTTATTGCTCCAGGGGGATCTGAAGGAGTGAAATATGATGACAATACACAACACACACACTTGGCCCAAATACCCCTACACCATCGACACAACCGTGTGTGTGTGTTTGTGTGGACTGAATGCAACACAGAGTTAAAATACAAACCTTTTGACAGACTACAAGCTGATATGTATATGCAGCATCACACACAGGCACCTAACCCCTCACTGCTCCCGGGCACCACTATAACAGGCAGCAAACTGCTCTGGGTTAATGTGTACTTCGTTGCACTGTGTGCTGTGTGTGTTTCACTAATTTATGACTGGGTTAAAAGGCAGAGACCAAATTTCCCTCACAGAATAAAAAAGTATAGATTATTATTATTAGATATGATGACTACTGTGGGGAGAGGTGTTATTGTGTGTGCAATTCCAGTCCTAACCTGTAGGAGTCGCCATCACGATTATAGTCACAGAGCAGGTAGTCCTTTCCCACAACCCTATCTCTGGCAATCTTAAGGGGCTGGTCCACAGAGGAGAGTAGGTCCTCACACAGGCTGGGTACCTGTCAACACGCATACACACATACACACACTCATAAGCCATGATGGGTAATGAAAGCAGCAAAGTCCAGGAGGTTTCACTCATCAAATACAATAACCATAGAGTAATTCTCATCTCAAGAATCTTAAAAAAATGTGCTTTTTATAAAGTTCATAGATTAAAATAATCCCCCCAAAAAGAATACAAACATCAATTGTAAACCACTCTAAAATTTACATTACATTTATATCCAATTAAAGCCAATCTTGGGAGGATCTAATTTTGCACCCTGACCAAAGCACTTCCTCAAGGTTATGCATCAACCAACTGAGGAATGCCTACTGAAAGCAAGGCATTCACAAGAAGTCTCTAATGAAAAAAACTGCGACACTGTTAAGGGGGGGGGGGGGGTGTAGAGAGAGACATGACCCTCTTTAATTAAGACCGGTGATGAAATCAATATGAGGCAAACGAGGGCTTAGGGGTTTAGGTTTCCCATTTCCCCTCCCTTTACAACCCCCTCCCCCAGCCCTACCCAAAGTGGGGACAAGGGAGAAGAGGGAGAGAGAGGAGGGGGGTGGCGAGGGGGGAGAATGCACTGTGATGTGAGCAGGGAAAGAGCCTCGGTGGGACAAAGCTGAACAAATGACTTCTCACAGACTGACATGGAAACCTCTCTTCAGACACACATGCGCGCATGCATACACACACAGGCAGGCAGACACGCAGATGCAGATACACACACACACACACACACACACACACATGCATGCAGATACACACACACACACACACAAAGGCTGGGCTGTTCTTTCTGTCACACTCACATAGACCTGCCAACAGCCACCAGGCCAATAGACCAGGGAACATAGAGATAGAGATAGATAGATAGAGAGAGAGAGAGCTCAAAAAAGAAAGAGAGAGCAAGAGAAAGATAGCAGAAGAATGAAAAAATGTGAGGAAAAACATGCACAGACACACATATCTGAAAAAGAGCAATGCCCAGGAGGAGAGGAGAATGCCAACAGAAATGACTGAACACAATCAAAGACAGCAATGAGGCTGAAAGATGAAAAGACAGTGGTGTGTGTCTGGGTGTGTGTGTATGTATGTGTGTGTGTGTGTGTGAGAGAGAGAGAGAGAGTGAATGTGTGTGAATGTGTGTGTGGGTGGAACAATGAACATGCAAGAGCAACGATAACAGAGGTGATTGAGACAGAATGAACGACAGTAAGGGGTTGAGGGAGCAACTAAGAAGACAAAAGAGAAATGGAGCAGAGGGAGAGAGAGGGAGAGGGAGAGGGTACGTGTAAGAGAACGGGGGGAGGAAGAGAGAGAGAGAGAGATAGAAAGAAAGAGAGAAAGAACGAGAGAGGGATATGAAGCTGGGGACAGAGTCCAGGTGCTCTCCATCAGCAGGAAGGAGGAGAGCCAGGGACCGTCTGGCAAGGCGAGGCAGGAAGGCGGGCAGGAGGAGGGTCGGCTGCTGGGTGACCATGCTGAGTGATTGACAGCCCTGCTAATGACCGCTAACAACCACACAACACAGGGAGCCAGGAAAGACTGGTGTGATGCTGCTGGTGTGTCAGAGTGTGAGTGTGTGTGTACACAAAGGTGTGTGTGTGTGTGTGTGGTGAGAAAAGGGAACAGAAGCTATAAGTAGATATCAAAGGTTGAGACACCACGCAGGGCAAAAACAGCACTTTGATGTCGAGCTCACTCCTTCCCTTCTCCTCCTTCTACGACACCACGGCAGGCTCCACTGGCGAGTTCAGACAACGCCACGTGACCATGTCACTCGTTAGCACCCAACAGAAGCAGACTGGGTCCACGATCAGTACCCCCTTACTCCACCACCTCCCTATTTAGCCAAAGGCAACCAATGGCCACGTCACTCACCAGGTCGATGAGGTCGCTGAGATTCTTTTCGATCTGCTGGGGAGGCAAACGCCTCATCAGGTCCAGGGCACAGTCCAGCTGCTGGTCATTCTGAGAAAGATAAAGAGAACGAGGGAGGGAGAGAGGGAGGGAGGGGGAGGGAGGGAGAGAGAGAGAGAGAGAGAGAGAGGGCAACAGAAGTGTGGGAAAGAGAGATTTGAAGATGGAAAGGACAGAAGAAGATAGAAACCAAGAATGAATAGAGATGGGAGGGATGCAGAGAAGGACAGGAGAGGGGGTTAGAGAGGGGAAAAAGTATAAGAGGAAGACAGAGAGAGAGAGGAGTAGAAAGATGAATAGACACAGAGGGAAGAAGGAGGAGGAAAATAAACAAACAGTTAGGGTTTGTGCTCTGTCTACTTAAACAGCTGCTGAAAATACATCAAAACTAATTATTCAAACACACACACACTTGTGCACACACTCCAGCTGCCACAAAACAGTGACAGACACAAACAGAGACAAACATACATCAACACATTTTCTTATATTCACTCAACAAGTGCAAGCACAACATAGATTGCTCCTGTCCATGAAAAGTGGGAGCACAGATGTAAGCAAGGGCTAAAGGCCACGGGTGCTCATCAGTTCTGTATAACTATAGCTATCAAAGGCCAACATCTCATTTTTTACACAGCTGCAATTCATGGGTGTAGGGAATATTAGAGCAGCTCAGTTTTAAAGAAACCTGTTGCTGTACTACATTTGTTTCTTACTAAGAACAGTGGGTATCACTAGCAACAGCCACAGCTCAAGTTCAACCATCATTTACTTTGATCACAAAAGTACAAAACTGTATTTTCTTCAGGTGATATAGATCAGACAGACACAAATACAGGTTATGGTTCTCTTAAAGAGAGGCATGATTGGTTCTATTTTAGGTCCATTGTGCTTGCGTGTTCTGCTGTCCAACCAGCATCCAGAGGCACTCACTGCAGTATCAACAAGTGCGTTAAAAGTCGTTATCACTGTCAAAGTGCAAATAAGTGTCAAAGGACTGCAGGAGGCTTGAGGAAGCACATTTAAATGCCATCTTCGTTATCTGCCTGCTGCCCACATTCAAAGGCCCGGGTGGAGAGCTTCTCTTTTTTCCCCCTTCCCAGCGTGTCTGACAGCAGCTGACTTTCCCAGAACGAGAGTGGCCTGAGGCGAGTTAGAGAACAGGAACGGGGCTTCTTCCATTATCGACTCCCCCGCCCCCACTTGAGCGCTCACAGCCCCACTAGAACAACAGAGGCCAGTGTGCCTGAGAATTAAGGAAGTCACTGCGAAGGCCCAGCAGTTGAGCAGACGGCCCGGGCATGTGACTGACGGTGTGGCCTCCTGCTCTGTGCTGTTCCATGGCGACTGGTGACCGGCAACATTCCCATCGGCTGATGACAGAAAGGCCCCTCCTGCCATGGCGATCACACTCATCTGTTGACCAGCGAGTGAGAGAAAGGGAAACCTAGACCTGACCTCTACCACGGCAGAGAGCCTGTGTTTCTGCTGGCCTGTGTTAGGGCAACAGAAAAACAATAACAACAATAACAACAATAAGCAACACCACCGCCACCACCATCATCACCACCACCACCACAAACTGTTTCTCCTGTTCTTGCCACCACTTGTTCTACCCCAATCATGAAGAACTTCCTATTTGGCTGTTTTAACTACCACACAAACCACTCACTTGCATTTCCATAACACAGAGACATTGATCACCTCTTCAAATAAGAGCAAATACAACCCTACAAAAGACGCTGGTCACCACTTGAAGCAAAACAGATGGGGACTGTCTCCTTTTAACGTACTGTGCCATTAAACCTCCATCTTCTAAGTATTCCTGTTCCATAACCAAAAAAAACACACATTTAAAATGCAAATTACCTACTCAATCCACCCCAACACAAATCCAGTCTTTATATTTACAATAACGTCAGAATTAATACGGAATGTCAAATGTTGACATCTATCCACAAAAACCCACCCTCCAGTCAGAACAAAGCACTGGCATAGACTGTTGCTGACTGGAGCCTGGGGGTCTAATTATGCTTACAGTGATTCAGGCTAATGTAGGACTGTCTGTGACCACATCCCATTTGACATTTTCCCAAACTCTTTCCCTGATTTCGCCCCCCCCCCCTACCCTTCAGCAGGATTTCCCTCTACAGTTACTGTTTAAGCGCAACCTGTCACTCAACTCTTCAAATAGACTGAGTCATAAACTCCCCACAATTCCCAAGAGGCTGCAAGAACTTCCTGTTCAATCAGAAAGTAGTGCAGAAATCACAAAGCAGGCTAGTGCTTTCATGTTTGGGACAATCGGCTGAACGTTATTTGCGCTTCAGTGCGGAGCGTCTCCACTCACAATTTCTCTTCTAACTGCCATCATTGTGATTTCCTCTAAAGTCCATTGTCTGAGAATATGAAAAGACTGTTCAGAAAGGCTGTAGCGATAACCGAGTCAAGTGTTTTGCTTCCCTGTGAGCCAGAGAAGGAGTTCACAGACCCACCCTTGAGCAAAGGGAACGTACACCATGAGAGGTGGTCTCTGGCAGATGTTGGAAAAGCAACATGAAGCCTATGGAGACGACACCTGGGTGCCTGTTCAAGCCAAAAGTAATTTAAAGAAACTCAATCACTGTTAAAGTCATTTAACATTTGACAATGTTCATCGACACATAATCACACCATGTAACACTTCACGTTAACAATTTGTTTCAAACTACACACGGACATCTGGTGAAGCCCCTTTGGTTGTCCAATGGGAGGGTTGAATGGACAGATGTTCAGCTGCAGACTTCTCCCATAGGGCACGTCTCTCATATAGGAATGCACTCTGAGGGCTCTATTCATGTACAGAGGCCAAGGCAGGACCAGCCACAACATGAAACCACAATCTGAACAGAGAACACTGAAGCAAATCTTGCCTGACTGAACAGATTGTTCGTTTACCACATTCCAGTCCCTGCATGATCCTACCAGTGAAAAATCTTAAGCCTTGCCTCCCTCCGAAACAATACCAGTTAGCCTACTAGAGAGTTGGCTGTGAGTAGATGTATGAGTAAATCATTCTGATTCATCAGTAAATTTAGAAGAGACAGATTTCCTCTCATTTATCTCAATTCTGATCTACAGAAAAAAAAACTGGCAACCACGCACATGTTAGCACATTCCAGGATTCCATTCCATTACAGGATGCATGGAATCCACCAAATCTACGCCATCATGTACATAAGTACAACCTTAACAAGCACAGCACAAAACAATATACACAAGCGCTCCTACTGCCAGGAACATGGCCGTCTTTCATTTCCAACACCTCCCTGGAGTTTCTCCATTTGTAAACCATTCTGAAATCTGCCATTACCGGTCAGGTTGTATTTAGACTATGAACAGCGAACACCTGCGCTCTCTGACACTGTTTACAGATACCCCAGCAAACACCAAGGCGGCTGGACCAGAGAAGGGGTCATGGTCCAGCCAGGCAGGCCCAGCTGATGAATGAATCTAGGGATAAGTGTCAAGAGAGTGGCTACAGAGACAAACCACCTGTTCTCATCTGTAAAGTAATCAAAGTGCAGCCTTGAAGCTCTGAGATGGGATTTTATTCCCCCTCCCATTTCTGGCTTTGACAGGACCTTGTTACTCTTAAAGAGAAATGTTTACCATGTTCACATGTTCAGATGTAACTAAGCTTTAAAAAGATTCTTTGGTAGAGTTGTACTACTATTTAGGGATTAGGCCTAGTATACATTCCTGTCCAACTGCAGGCAGCCCCTTCTCAGCCTACCTATAAATCTAATATACCGCTACCTTGCTAGGCACTCATTAATGTATAATGCAGAGAAGTCTGGTTGCACAGTGACATAACTGAAATTCACAAGTTAAAAAATGTTATCAATAAAAACTTGTTTAATGGCTCTTTACAGGGGTGGGAATGGGCGGAGCGGACCGGTTTTGGAGACAAGCAAACCAGTGCTTGTAACTATTTTAAACATGGGGTGCAGGTTTGCCGAAGGAGGGGTGTTGAGATCACGACCCTTGCAGGTCCTGAGAGTCAACTCTGCACATTCATAACATCCGAGGATAAGGCATTGCACTTCGTGCACTACTGGTAAAATTAGCCTGCTAGCTATGCTCACAGGCTAACTAACTGGCTAATGTTAACATTAGCCATTTGACAATGCTTCTTCTCGTTAACTCCCCACTTGTTCGACTGACTTACATCACGCTCACAAGTTATGCGATGGTTCGCAGATTTGGTGCTGTATTTAGGTGGCACCGCATAGTTGCTACGTATCCCACTTCCTATAAAAGGACAGCGGCTAATATCCCTTAGCACCCCACCAAAAACTAACGTTAGCTCCCATCTCCGTTTCTTCTAGCCCTGCTCCACGGCCTTACCATGTCTGAGGCTCTTGATGACGATCGCTCAAGGGAAATAAACGTTCACTGAAGACTCTCAGTTGTCGAATTGTTGCGCTCGCTCGACTCGGTGTATTATTTAGTTATTATTTTTGCCCCTCCCGACTAGATGTTATTTCTCTTCAGCTCCCTTACGGAACCCAGCCCTGTCAGCGAATTCACTTCCTCAACCGGGGGTACAGGAAGGGACACGGGGAAAACAAGCAGCGCTTGCATATCCGGGTCATCATACCCAGTCTCTCAGATGACCAATCAGAGATGGGTAAGTAAGGCATGGCCAAGTATGGAAAGAGGGGAGGAGTAACAAAAAGACTAGACAGACGAATAGAACGGCGGGGGGTGACAGGGAAGGGTTGATGTTAAATCTCAGTAAGATGTTTATGAGTTTTTTTGAGTGCAGGTCGTTGACAGATGCAATTAGATGACTGTCAACAGATTGTAATCAGTCGATTGAATAGCGTAATAATACAGTACAGCTCACTCCACAGAAAAATACAGCAGCCTGCTTGCATGTCACGGAAAATGCATGTGCATTGTGAAAGCTAAGCTTCAAATATGCAGCGTAGCCTATTAACACCTACTAATTTTCAAGACCATTTCTGAATGATGAGACGGAAGCATGACCAAGAGTAAGCCACAGGCAAAGATCATGCTGACAGCTTCAACCCTCTCTGCTATAGGTATACTGTCACTTTATTTCATAGATTTAACACTAATTGCCTCCTCTCTACCTACAAGCAGAATTTAAAATATGTAGCCAACTTTTATTTTTCTTGTATTAACAGAAAATATCAACATCAAACCTGTTGAAATTTGTACCGTGTACTTATCTAGGCTTTCTTCACAGAATCCTAGTTTGTTCATGCTTTTATGAGCATTATTATCCAGCAGCAATAGGAGCAATAACTGCTGTACAGTTGTTGGTGGCTTGAGCCACTCACCCACTGCCCACTCATCAACTGTCCTGTGCCTACTGTCCAGTGCACTGCCCTGTGCCATGGGCAACTGTCCTTTGCCACTTATACTGTCTTGTGACACTTGCCTACTCATCCACAGCACTTGTCCACTGTCACTGTACTGTGCTGTTGCTGTTGGCTTGTACCACTCACTCACTGTCCTCTGCACCTGCCTCATGCACTGTCCTACACCACTAGCCTACTGTCTTGTGCACTGTCCTGTGCCGCTGGCCTACTGTCCTGTGTGATGTGCCTACTTCCCAGTTTCACTTGCTGCTGTCCAATAGGTTAGGTTCAGGGCTAGGTTTGTAATAATTGACAAGTGTCACAAGACAGTGATGTGAGACAGTAACTGGGGGGCACGGCACAGTACATAGGACAGTAGTGGCATAGCACGAGACAGTTGACAAGTGGCATAGAACAGTATTCACTGACATAGAACAACAGGTATGGATTGGTTGACACTAGATTTCTCCTTTAACTTATCCAGGTTTGCCACTTAACCATCTGGAATACCCCTCTGATGGCTCACCTAAAAGGACGATAATCTGCTCTACAGCAACTATCCATTAATTGGTTCTCAGTCTAGGCTAGGTCTGCTCTGTTTCTACGGTCACGTGGAGGATGTAATAACTCCTGTCGTCTGGTTTGTGATAAAAAAAAACCCACAACAATCTGTATTGTGCGGTGTAGCTTTAAGAATGACGCTTGGCTGCCACCTGACCGGTCGTCACTTTTTTTCTCGCGATTTTTGAAGCACTGCGCTCAATCGGTCGGCAGCTTCATCATGGAGGAAGAGTACGGACGCAAATGGGATCGGTGCCTTGCTGACAGCGCAGTCAAAATCGGTAATTAAAGGAAAGCAACACATTACGTTTAAATAAGGAATGGCATCCTTGAAGTGGCGAACCATGATCTCATAGGGCAGATTTACTGCCTAACGCTACCTACTGACAGGCCCGCTCCCGGAGAGGTCATCGTAGCCTAGGCTATGTAGCTTTTCGCAGTGTAATTTCTGTGTGTGGCAGATCATCGTCTTCAGACAGTATAAAACGTGATGAAGGAAAATGTCAATGTGGATCTAGTTAGTGACCTAAATAAAAACGTCTTTGGCATTGAGACGGTGTCCCCGTTCCAGTCCTTCAAAAATGCCAGCATGTGGCTAGGTGGCATTAAAGCTCATGGTCATGCCGGTTGGACTGACAAGTTTAAGAGGCTCTCTGTGGCCTAGATTGTGGTGTCCTTCATGTAAGCCTTTTCTGAGATGTTAACGTTTTCATCTCTAAAAGTGATCACCTGAGCATCAAATTTGGTCTAAATTGAAAGACCTAGCCTACAGTAGGCTATCAGACTCCCGTGTTGCCAAAACACTCAATGCACATCCAGGTGTCATTGTCATCTATGTGACAATGCAAAGCTCAAAACTCTAATCAGAAGTTTTAGACAGTCTGTTCAGAAAATCAGACTGCTTAGGCATAAGAACTGTCCATATAAATGTTAAGTAGGCACAGTACACTCATATCTCAAAGGTGATTTTTAATTTTTAAAACTGTATACATAATGTGCAGTAGCCTACCATATGTCTCCAAAAAATGTTTCCTGGTCAGTCATCTCACACCAGCTTATGAATATGTTTTCTTTCCTATTATTTTATCATCATGGCTTTGTTTCCACTTATTATTGTCCTTGTATGCCTGCATGCCATTGTTCAACATAATTATGTTAAACCAGGGGTCGCCAAACTTTTTTGTTTTGAAAAATATAAGCTGATAAAGACCAGTGCAAAATTAAGAGGACCAGCTTTCAACCAGTTATAAATGAACTATAGCTAATATTAATATTAGATTAATGTAACAGCAGGCCACATTACCTTTTTTTTTTTTTAGACATTATGGTGGGCCATATGAAAGAGGGACGCAATTGGCCCCTGGGCCATAGTTTGGCCACCAGTGTGTTAAACTAAACACTTGCAGGTAGATACAATTTTTGCTTTGAACTTACTCTAACACCACCACCAGATGGCAAATCTGTAATATCTAGACCTAGGAGTTGGAGAAGAACCCTAAATAAAGATGAGTGTCTCTATGACGTCAGGAAGTACCAGTTCATGCTGGCCCATAAATATTTCTGTTTTTAACGCATGTTTTGATTGGAGGCATACCTTCTGAAGAAGGCTGTCACACTGTTTTGCCAGTGTAGGCATGTCTCCTATAATTGGTGGGTGTAACAGAATTGTGAATGCATGCACACACACCAAGCAGATGACGGCCTGTCCATTTCAGTAATCTCCAAGCTCTTCCTCCTGAATTCCTTGTGTTTAAGTATTGTGGGGATTTAAGTAATTAGGTCTAATTTTACATGGATTACCTCTATCTTCAATTAGTCTGGCAGATAATTGTCTTAAGATAATGAATTCATTTAATTTAGTACATTTCTGATTCATTCAGAAATGTGTTTTTGTATAGCTCTTAGAGCTGTCAAAAACTGACAGTGGTGCATGTGTAATGAGTGGGTAGTCATAGGTTTTGAGCACATTTGCAAAGAGAATAGCATACAGAATCACACATGATATGAACACAGTCTATGGCTTAATCCCAATGTTCCTCAGCACCTAAGCCCAGAAGACTTAATTGCCATGAACTGGCTACATGTTTGGTTGATTCATTCCAACTAAGTTTGTGGCTTGAGGGGGGAGATTGGGATCCAGCCAGTGTTGCTCACAACGTGAACACAGTCTGTAAATGATGACTACGTAATCATTAGTCTAAAACGTGGTATGTATTTCCCTTGTATTTGACTACGTCATTGTTGATCTTGGTCCATGAGTATGCTCTAAAATTCCATTTGTTAATCGCTATCAGAGCCAGAGTTTCCTTTCGTGTGTTCCCTCCATTAGGAAGATTACAAGTGTGGGGCAAACCTCACTTGTTTTGCCATCATCTTTTTGCATTATTCTGATTCGTTCCAAATGTTTGCTGAGGCCTTTTTTTATATGCCTCTGCATGCTGTCGAGTTTCAAAGGGTCATGGCATAGCAGTGGCCTCCATAACTTCTGTCAGACCCTGGACATTAAAGGCCTGATGTGATTCATTTGAAGGGGAATCCGCCACGGATCCACATCCCGGTTGCGGGGGGGGGGGGTGGAGAAAGGAAAAGAAGGGATGGGCGTGAGAGCAAGAGAGGCAGAGGGTGGGCCAAAGTGCATAAATATTGTTAGGGCGGCCCATGACAATCCTGATTGTTGTGCAGCCTCAGGCACATTTGGCAGACAGAATAGCTAGGCCTCGGCTGCCGCTGCTGCCACTCTCTTCATGATTCCTTGGACGGAGAGAGTGAGAGAAAAAGAAAGAATGACACAAAGAGAGAGAGAGAGATTTGGAAGCGAGTGAAGAAGCAGTGGGAGGGACAGAGGGATGTTCTGCTCAAACTTTTACTAGAGAACTCAGACTGGAGTTGTGCAACAGAGACAGTGGGAGAGATTGGGTATGGGGTGGGGGTGTGGGGTTGGCTTTAGAGGTTTATGGAACAGGCAGTGATTTGCAGGGCCCCCTCCTGAAGTAATGAAGACAAGTTGGGTGTTTTTATTTTATTTTTTCCCTCTTCGCGGTCGTGCTTGACATTTGTCGGTTGTGTAATGGTAAGCAGAGTGCAGTGTTCTGGCAGCCGAGAGATGGCTACGCCACATGCCTCTGAATCAAATTAAAAGGCAGAGGAGCGAAGGCGAGGGGGGGGGTGTAGAAGGGGAACCGGAGGAGCGGAAAATGGAAGAGAGGAAGAAGAAAGAGAAGAAGCATGTAAAATGGGTTGTTTGAGGGACAAAAGAGCTTAGAGGAGAAAAGGAGGAGATAGGCAAAGGGGAGTAAGCGGGAGAGGATGGAGAAGCTGCTGGGCACGAAAATGGAGGGAAGGAAGAGAGTAGAAGACGGGGAGCTCCAAGAATACACAGAAGACTGTGAGAGTAGAGGCAGAAAGAGAGAGAAAGAGGAAGAAAAGAAGGGAGGAAGCGTGGTGGAGAGATGGAGTGCGTTTGTTTGTGTGTGTTGCTGCAGCTCTGCTGTTGCTGGCTGGCGTGGAGCTGGGTGGGGCGAGGCTGCCCGAAACACAGCACAGAGCACACAGCACAGAGCAGAGCGGCGCAGCGAGGTGAAGCTGAGAACACAAACACATTCCTGTCCCACAATCCTCAGCTCCTCAGCCGCTCCGCTGTCCAGCTCATACCCCCCTCTCGCTTGGGCCCCTGCCTGAGTCTGATCTCTCTCACACACACACACACAACTTGCTGTCATCTTACCTTTTCTCTTCTCTGTGGTTTCTCCTCCTTCTCTTTTAAAGTTCACTTTCTCCACCAATAAAATCTCCAGGGATTAGTCTGTCTGTCTATCTGTCCATCCGTCCAGAAGAGTCACCTAGTATTCCAACCCCCTCCCGCCATCTCAAAGTTTGTCTCTGTGCTCTGTTCACTGTCAGCATTTATGCTCTTTCTTGTTCCCTCCATCCCCACCCCCACAACCAGACCTCCTCTCCCGCTCCCTCTCCCTCTCTCTCTAATGAATGTTGTCTGGCGGGCAGGTGCTCTTTACCAGTTTAAGGGGCAGAGGTCAAATTAACTTCCCCCACCCACCTTGTCATATTAGCAACTTCCTCTCGCGCTGGACACACTATATCCCTGTGTGTGTGTGTGTGTGTGTGTGCGTGCTTCATTTCCGAGAGTGTTGTCAAATGGCGATGTTTTGTTTTTAGTTTTGTTTGTATAGTATCTCAATTAACTCTTACCATTTTTTCTTTTTTCTCTCTCTCTCTCACTCGCTCCTTCAGGAACAGGTCTTGGTGTTGGTGTAGTTCTCTCCGTCCTGTTATTCAAACGTGAGTTTGATACCACCGCGTCTGTCACCCAAGTATCACTAAATATTTTAGTAGTACACTTGGAGATGTACATCTCCTACTATGCATTTACCCGAATCCTTTTGTCCAACACACTTTAGAATACATTAGTGGTATTTTATGTCCAGTATGTGTGTTTCATGGTCCTCAGGACCTTTGTGTTATTGGCACCAGTGCTCTCAGTTTAGTCTCATCGTTGCCACAACTGCATGATGTAAAGGCTTGAGCAAATTAATAGTGTGTCAGAATAAAAACAAACAAATTTGCACAAGGCTTTACCGGGCACACAAGTTTGTTTTTTGAGGTACCCTAATACTTGGTGTACTATTACATGCTTTGTTTTGTACATGTTTGTTGTTTACCTGTAGCTTGTTTGTTTATTTCATGCGTAGGGCGCACGTGGCCAGTGGCATTTAGTGCAGGAATGGGGCTGGGTATGGCCTACTCCAACTGCCAGCATGACTTCAGGTCGCCATACCTGCTGCACGGACACATGGTTAAGGTAGGCATGCGTGGGAAATTACTTTTTGTCTGTGCGGGAGAAATTCAATATTGGCCTTTGCTTATCAGCATCTCACACAGCTTCATTGTTTGTCAAAGGATTTGACTGACCGTGCTGAAGCTTGCATAGATCAGTGCAAGTGGTGTTCATAGTGGGTTCATATTGCAAGGAGGGTTGTAGGAATATACTGAGCACACGTGAGTTTCACAACAGGGAAGTTCTCTGATTATATATGTATTCCTTAAATACACCCAATGTATGTGTTATGTTGTTGTAGTGCTATTCTGTTTGATATTACAGGGTTAGAGATAAATGCAGTTGATTAGAAACAGAAGCAGATCCCATTTCTAAAGATCCCACTGTATGAAGCACACAACACCACATATATAAAAAAAACTTTAATATGCTCTCTGATTTGATGTATGTAGTGTTGTGCAGATTATATAGTGACAGTTTTCATAGTTCAAAGAGAAACGGCATATCTCCTTGCCTGCAGTATCTCAGTAAATCGGAACATCATGAAATCGTAAACTTCTATGTCATGATGTGTATCATTTTACCGTATTGTTGCCAGTATACAGCCCTAATTGCAAGACATCTGTAGCCTCTTCAAGGGTGTATGTATGGGGTGAATATGGTTGGATATGGTCACCTTTGCGTCCTTCTTTCTTTTTCCTGCATTCTTCCTCCTCTCAAGCATTTTCCTCTCCCTCTCTTGCTCTCTTTTTCAGGATCAGTAGAGGACCATGGGAGGTGCTGGTCTGGGAGGAGTTGCTGCGTTTGCCGTCATCCGTCATGCTGCTCATTTCTGTTTGCTTGACGTTCTTTTGTTCGCTACCTCCACACGTCCTGTTCCCTGTCACTGTTGTAATTGCCGTGTCTGGAAAGAATGTTGTTTATTTAATCATACTATAATGAAAATAATTAAAGTAATGACATTTAAAAAAAAAACGTTCAAAAGCTTTTGGTTTGTGTGTCTGGATTTTGTGTGATGTGATTGAGGCTGCTTTAAAAGCTGTTCACATGGGCCAGTTTTCAGTGTGAGTTCTTCGGCGTAGCCCTCGTGGTATGCACATCCGTGAGGGCGAGGGGAAGAGAATGAGTGTTTTTGTGTGTTAATGAGTAGGAGAGTTTGTCTCCCGCTGTTTTGGAATGGGAGCCAGGTTCAGCACCTGCAGCCCTAAAGAAAAGAGATGGAGAGAGAAAGAAAGAAAGAGAGAGAGAGAAAAAGAAAGGATAAAAGAGGCAGAGAGATGGAGGAAAAGAGAAATGATGAGAAAGTTTGAGAGTGAGGGTGGGATTAGCATGAAATAAAAGAACACCAGAAGAAGTTGAATTTAACTGCAAAATAAATACGTGATCAGTACTTGTGCAGTACACTGTGCTGGAATGGGAGATCTGCTTGTTTTCCAGGGCTGGAGTACGTTCAGCATTAAAGGATAATTGCACAGAGGAGAGAGCAGTTAATCATGTACTAATGAGTGTTATTTCCCATAATTGTCCTCAAATATGCCAAAATGGACGCTTTCAAATCAAGATGTCGGCCGACCACAGAGCAGGGCAGCGATGATTTCATCAGCAGCTGCCGGGCAATCCACACATACGCAGAAACAGACCTGCACAGCAGGGAGAAGATAATCAGAGGCAGCGCTCCACGTGTAATGACTGAAACATTCTGCTCTCTCTCTCGCTTGCTCTCTCTCTCCTTCTTCTTCTACCTGACCCTGACCCCTACTTACATGGACTATGCATTAAAGGGTTTCATGTGCAGACCATACCTGGGATGGAACTCCTTGCAACGGTTGAGTGTGCATGTTTTTTTTTTTATGTGGAGGTAGGTTCCCTGCAAGCTTCTGTGACTGTGAAATATGAATGCCCCAGACTGGTTTTGTTAGCTTCCATCATTTATAGTAAGTGAGAGTGTGTGTGCACAGGGAGATCATAAGCTGAGTGTTTGTCCAGCCCCCTGGTGCAGCAGAATGTTTGGAATGTTCTTGAATGCCAGCTCTGGACAAGAGCTCAACACTTATTACTAACAGGTGAGTCTGGCCCAGTGCAGAAGATCTCACTGTGTACAAACTACTGAACAAAAGTATGCATATTCACAGATGCACTTAGCCACATACCAAAAAAGCCCCACAAATAAACAAAAAAATACCAGAGTTGGGTTTTGACCATAGCTGCTGTCTTACAGTCACTGATGCATTCGTCTTCAATGTGGACATGTTCACACCTTTACAAAAAATGTCCCAGCTGTTTGTCTTCACCTGTCAATCAAAGCATTTGTCTGCAAGTGAAGGGAATGGAGTGGCTGGTGTGTGTGTGTGTGTGTGTGTGTGTGTGTGTGTGTGGAGGGGGGGGGGGGTGTAGAGTTCTTGTGGATGGAATCCAAGCAGAACACCTGCAGGTAGACACAGTGCAGGCACGAGGGGGGAACCAAAGAGGGAGGCAGGATCATAAGCAAAGCTTGAGGGGTACCTGTCTGTGCCTGTCTGACAGATTCCCTTTTGCAAAGAATTGTGATTCTGCTGATGGATCATAAACACCTAGCGTGCTAAACAATGTCATGCTCTGCTTCTGTTTCTAATCTGTTGACTTTTACTGCTGAACTTTTGTCAGGGCCTCCATATTATCCTGAGAGTCCAAGGCCTCAACTGTTAATATGGATGGACTTACACTTTTCCATACATTGGCAGAATTTCAAACCTTTTCCCCTTTAGTTCTGAACAAATGTATATGTGCATAGCCCCCTGGATTTGATGGCTCCAAGGGCTTGCCAGTTAGCAGTCGGCAAGTCAGCAGCACTTCAGTCAACAGTCAGCAGCACTTCCGCTGTGGTCATAGGCTGTACAATGAGATGGACTTTCAGATTTTATGAGTTGATGGCCCTACCCCTGATTTTGAGCCTAGCACCCTGATTGGCTATTAGAGCAACTATGCTGACTCTCTCCTGAAATCTAATTGGTCTTATAACCAAATAATGTTCTACTAGGAACTAGGATTTCCTTGCATAGGTCCAGTACTGTGATCGTGGTCTACAAAGGCCCTATTCAGCAGAGCAGAAAAAGAGAAGAGATGCAATTTAGCAAACATGATATACAGAAAGCACATGTTGTGCAGATCTCACTATGATCTCATTATACCATTCACAGGTTTTGTTTTTTCTTTTTTTAAAAAAATACTTTAGTTATAAATCCCAAGAAAGTGTACGTTGATGTACGTTGACAAATGCTATCGTCTATCTTTCCATAATTTCCCTATCATGCATTATGACAAGCAAATTACAGTGTTATACATTAGTTCAGATACACTGACCCAGTATCATTAACTTGGTATCTAGTTAATGTTGTTTTTGCGTGGACAGAATGTAAGGTCACACATATTAAATAAGGCTCAGAATCTGCCGATTATGGACTACTGGTAACTGCATTATGCTGTCTAGAGATGGGAAACTTCTGACATAACCTTCACCAACTTAAGTGTAGCAACATTGTCCTCAACTGACAAGAAGAACCTCGGCAAAAGTTGAGGGAAGTGCCACCAATTTGTCCTCATAAAATATTTGTCTAGAGTTGACAGGGAGGGACACGCCTTGACGACTGCCTGTATGGATTCAGAGGGATTACTGATGTTGTCACCAAGCCGTAAACACTTCGACCTGGCGAACTCTCTACATCCCTACTTTTTTTTTGTTCAATCAGATACGCAGCGTGCAGAGAGGCAAGCCTCGGTGCCGCGCCTAGTTAGATGAGTCCACAGCAGGATAACAAGAGAAAGCGGCAGCGACAGGAATAGACTGCCTGCGCGCAAAACTTTTCAATTTTCTAAAAATTGTCTTTTTTTATTTTCACAAGTAATTTAAAGGACAAAGGGGCGGGATCCACGGAAGTTAATGTGGATAGATTGGGTTTCTTACGTGCGCTCCTTGCACGGTTACAGCTCCTCATCCCTCTTTCGGTGATGTAATTGTTTTACTTAGAAGATCGGACGCGGCAGGAACATTGTCTTTCTTTTCGCCCGCAATTCAAATTTCTGTTTTCCATTATCTATAACTTTTAGTCTTCATCAATTTCTTCGTCTTCCTTGTGTCCATTCGGTCGGGCAGAGAGGGACCGCGGTGAGAGGCGGTCGGTTTGGGAAAAGGGGATTCAGTGGGCAATATCTCCGGTGCCAGCGGACGTTTTAGTGGTTCCCAACCGTAAGTACAGTTGGTTTCAACTTCTCTTTTAGCACTGGCTGCAACTGTGGGCTCGCTGCATGCGTGAGGAAAACAGATAGCTTTAAAGTAGATGTCGGTGATACATGGTCAGGAATAGATTTTTTCCTTGGCCTAACATTATTTGTAACATGGCATGAAACCTCCCCTCTTTATAGGATAGCCTATTTGAAGTGTCCCGAGTCTGTTAAAAAGGCTCTAAATTACAAGTAATGTAATCCTAAAAACTCATGCCATGAAGACACATTTGTTCAAAGATGTGATTTGGTGCTGTCGATTTCAGCCTAGTATTAAGCAGCAAATTGACATCAAATAGTAAACCAAACTTTAGATTCATTAATGCGCATTTAGTCACCCTTCCATGCATAATTGCATTAAAACAGTAGTAATTAAAAAATTGTTGCATTTGTTTTCATTGGGAAAATTGTATGTATGATAGCTAATTTAGTTATTGCCCCTACCCTCGGCCGCACTCTCACTCTTTCTCCCTCTCCCTCTCCCCGCTTCTCACGCACTCGCTTTCACTGCCGCAGGCTGCTAGGAAGTCGGACATGGGTATTGAATTTGTGTGGAATATCAGTTTTGTGAAAAAATGACAACGTAGACTAGTTACATGTTTTAATTTATTTATTAACACCCTTGTCACTTTTAATTACATGCGGGTGGTTGTAAGATAAAATGGAACATTTTCAAAGTCTGGCGGTTTCAGTTTTATAACAAAGGTTCTCTTTCGTGGGCGCATCGTTACGCAGTGTTCCTAAAGTTTATTGAAGTCAGGCGATATCTCACAGACATCTCTCCCCGTCTCTGGTTGCCCGCTGGTCTGAGCCAGCGGTATTGTTCTTCTGCACTTGGCGCACACGGGGCCAAATAGGCCACGTGAATGATCTGAATCTGACTGGTATAACGGCTGGACTGAAGTGCAGTGACAGACAAAATAGACAGAGTTAATCAAATAGTGGTTTGAATGTAATAGCTTTGACAATTTACAATTGACAATTTCTGTTTTGTATAGATGTCAAAATAAAATTGCCCCTCACACACATTTTCGGACAGCGCTGGATGTCCATTTCTCAGCTATAACAGAGATTCAAATATTGGAAAGGGGGAGTTGATGTCTTAAAACTTGTTCCTGACCTGTTCCAGGTGCAGTTATGTGGCTTGGTGCGCTGATTGGTTGTGCGTTTCTCGCGCTGTGTTCTGCGCCCCCTCCTGCGCACATCAACCGTTTGGCGCTGTTCCCTGACAAGAGCGCCTGGTGCGAGGCCAAGAACATCACACAGATAGTCGGGCACACAGGCTGCCAATCCCGCTCTATAGAAAACAGGTCAGTACAACCAGAAGAAGCTCACTGTCAGAGACCCAGGTACACCCCAGCTGTGGCTTCCTAAGGCAGTTCCTTATAGATGGCTGCAGAGACTGGCAGACACTTAAACAAATATCATGCACATTCATGCTGGAACGGATGGCTAAGATAGCAAGATTATATGATAACATGTTCCCGTCAGCTCTGAACTCTTGTATGTAAATCAACGAGACATTTAAGTTTATCATCATGCAGTCCTGTGTGTTTGCAAAACTGGATTGCCTCTTTTATGAAAGTAAAAGATGTTCACCAGTAAACTCCTGGCTTTCCCCATAGGGCATGCCTGGGGCAGTGCTTCAGTTACAGCGTACCCAACACCTTTCCTCAGTCCACTGAGTCCTTGGTGCACTGTGACTCCTGCATGCCAGCTCAGACACAGTGGGAAGTGGTGAGTAGGAGGCTTTGTGGCTGGGCTTCCAGCTGCGCACTCTGAACTTAAAAACACTCTCTTCATCTGTCTGTCTCTCTCTCTCACTCTCTCTTTCTCTCTCTCTCTCTCTCTCTCTCTCTCTCTCTCTCTCACACACACACACACACACACACACACAAACTCATGCTCAATGCTCATTTCCCATTTGTTTTTTTTACATATTACATGCCCTGTTCTTAGACAACAATGATTTCACATTTCATACATATTTAGATTTTTAGTGGACTTGGTAAACTGATGTTTTCACCTGAAGTTTGTACACCACAGGACAGATACAGGGCTAGTCAATTTTAACCCAAATTGCTCAAAATAGATGTAATGGCTTGAGAGGATACTTGACTTCAAAACAAGGCCAGCCAGAAAAGAGAACTTGTTCACTAGGTAGCCCTAAAGTGGATTATCCACTTCAGAGCTTGATTTGACAAGTGGTGACTGTGAAATTCTGAAAAAAAAGAAGACAGAAACAGTATCTTAGGCATAGATAAAATGTGATAAACACATAAACATAGATGCAATGTAATGAAAACAAATATCTATTTGAGTCTATTTGAGCATGCTTCAGCGCAGGTCTTACTAAAGTCTCCCTGGATGAAACCAGAGAATGTTTGCAGAGTTACAGGTGCTGGCCATGATTTTAGGAAAATACCCATTTTGGCCAATTTTAGTTGCTCAGTTTACACTCCTGTAGTTGTTCATTCTCTTCATGCTGCTTTGTATGTGTGCTCTCAAAAGAAATCTTTGGTGCTCAGACAGACTGTCCTGGCTGTGTAAATGGGCTAGCAAACAAAGTTGGTGGAGACTGACTGAGCCATTCATCATTTCAACCAATCATCACATCGTTTAAGGGGCATGGAAGGGATGAGTGTAAATTTATTTGCTGTTGAACTCGAATGTCAACAAGCTTTGGCCAGAATCACGGACCGCACATTTTTGACAATCTTTTACAAATCTGGTCAAGCAGTGCTGCAAAACCCTTGAAACTGAAAGAACACAATCATAAAAAAGTATATAAAATAAATTTAAAAATAAAAAAGTATTTCTTATGTTTTCTGATCATCTGTGACACTGAAGGAGTATATAGAAAGCTTAAGACACAGAATTCAGAATAGAGTCCTCAGTCTCTTGTCTCTTTGATCTGACAAGTCCTCTCACTTCTCTCACCAGTTAGTTATTCTGCTGCTTGTGTGTCAGTGCGGTGGCTCCAAGAGAAAGAACTGTAGTATATTTATGTTGAAATTATGCCAGGTGGGGTGGGAGAATGGGAGTGCAGCCACAGGTGACTATGCGAACAGCCAAATATTCATTATTTCAAGCAACCTTGTGTGTGTTTCTCTCACTCTCTCTCTCTGCCTCTCTCTCTCTTTCTGTCATTCTCTTCTTGTGTTAAAGAGAGTGAGACAGAGGGAACTTATGGAGAGAGAACAAATAGTGCGCCTATATGTATCTCTCTGTCCTATATTAAGTCATATCTGTATGTGTATGTCACTGCTCTTTGTGCTGCCTCCTCAGGTTACTTTGCAGTGTCCAGGCAACGAAGACACTCCTCGTGTTGACAAATTGGTGGAGCGCATCCTGCTGTGTAGTTGCCAGTCCTGCAGTAAGGAGGGTGACCAGGAGGGGGCACTCACGCAACAGTCTCCCTCGGAGAGCTCAATCGATCAGGGGTCTTTGCCTGATGCCAGCAGTGCTGAAGTCCACCAACACCAACACCCACACCCACACCCCCACCCCCACTCGCACCCCCATCCTCACAGGCATAAACTGTCACACCTGCATCATCCCGACACACTTGCTGACCCACTGCCACACACAGACACGTCCGAGGGCGGATAATCTAAACTATGCTATACTCTTTGTCCTCCTCCCTCCCTCCCTCCATCCTTCCTTCTCTCCCTCTCTTTGTCCATCTGTCTGTCTGTCTCTCTCTTATTCTTTTTTGCCTGTGTCTTACCCTTCTCTCATTGTTTGAGTTGGTCTGTGATTTTGTGCTCTGGCAGAACTTCAGCACTTTTATGAATAACACCACATTTTGCGAAAATAAAGCTTTTAGGCAGGAATGTATGAAAAAAAACAGCGTGCATATACACAGTTACCAAAAATCATCACAAAGCACAAAAGTAAACTGAAAATCTAACACAGACACACAAATACACATACACACACATGCACATTAATATTCACATACAGTAATATAGCTGAATACACAGGCTTTTCATTAGCATAGACTCAGATTCTCCAGTGAAACACATATGCACCAGAATACACACCCTGTCTTTGATTACACATTGTAAGCACACTGAAATCACTTCCCACAAATGCTTTTTACCATTTTGTTTAGAGGCAATCAAAAACATGTACACATACCCCCCCACCCCACCCCACAAAAACATACACGCACAAACACACAAATCATTGGCTTATGTTTCTTTTGGGCTACAAGTCACAAGTTGTATGTTTTTGTGTTGCATTGTCTGTTCCCCCACTTGCGCAATTCTGATGAAACAACACAGTAAATTGGTGTCAAGAAAATGCCATTCCTCCTAGTAACACTTTATATGGAGTTCTAGAAAGGTAAAAAGTTCAGTTGATCCACTTGAAATGACTGATATATTGTGTATATTGCGCTGGCTTGGATAAAGCTGTTTGTATTTACAAACATCTGGCATTCCATCTGTATTTATTCCTTCAGGACTGCACAAGGCTTTGGGGTGGCATCCCTCAATACCAGCTGTGTTCACCATAAACCCTAAGCTGTTTTGAAAAGGATTATCAGACTGCTATTGCTGTCAGACATCATACATTTATTTATCCAACAATATCTGCTTCAAAGAACCAGACCTCGAGATTTTTATCAAATTTTTGTGTTATTGTTTGCCTCAAAAGGCTATGACGGTCTAAAAAGAAACCTAATAGTTTCATCACGTGAGTTTTTCATCTCTTCAGACAAGATGGGAGACATATGGCTGTAACCATTACTGGAGGTCTTAATAAGCTTTTCAAAACAGAATGCTACAGTAATGTGTACAGCCACTGTCTTTAAAAGCTTATAAATAGACGATTATCTCTGAGTATTTTTCAAGTGGTCTGTGCTGAAAAGATGTAATTATTTCAGTCATAATCCTTCTAAAGCCACACACTTTCAGATCTGGTTTTGTGTGGCTGGAAGGCTAATAGGCTGGAAGCCACTCATTAATTTTCTGAGCATTTAAATTTGCACATGTGTAGTTAGCATTACATATCAAAACGTTGATCTATAAATACCTTTACCAGCTCCATCTCTGGAAGACAGTTTTGTGCGGCTGGCGAGGGCTCGTATCTTGGGTCCAGTTAAATGGAAATGCCCCAGTGCATGTGGGATATGAGGAGTTTATGAGGGTAGAGCTGGTGCAGGCCAGGTGCTTGGTGCAGGTGGGAGGGGATGTGGCACAGCTCTGGGGAGAGAAGAGCCGGGGAAAATGGCTCTGACCTTTCCGTTCAGCTGCCTGGAGGCTCACTACACAGCAAGAGAGTGAAAGGACAAACACTAGACACACTGTTCACATCCACCAAAGCGTGGTCTGGCGCACTAGCTTTCTTTCTCTCTCTCTCTTTCTCTACATATAGCCATCATTTGGGTCGGGAGATCACTAAGAACTTGTAAAAAGCATTTACTGCTTGCATGTAATGTAGCTTGAGTTTGGAGGGATTTTTGTCATAGGTTGCATTAGGGTTTTCTATGTTGTTGATTATTTGACAGTGATTATGTGACAATCATCACAGCAATTATTCCTTGAGAAGAGAGCAGCAGAGATGGCTGTGCTAGATATGCCTAGAGGTTTTCATTTTTCACATCAATGAAAGGATCAAATTATGCAGTTTATATTAGTTCGTTCACCTGAATTAATTTTGTTTAAATCTTGAGACCTGTTGCATTGATTGGGTGAAATGATTTGCCCTTTCTTTCAAACCTAGAGAATGAATGACAGAAAATCATTAAAAAGATCTGTATCTCATCTTTCAAAAGTTCACCCCATTTCTCATGTCTGACCTCTGCTGGAGACTATTGGTACTGCGTATTTCAGACTATACTCTTTCCAGCATGCATAACACCACATACTTGTGCAGATTAGCTGAAACATCACCTGTTTAAATGAACAGAGTAACTCAGAGGGACTCAGGCAGCCTTATGGAATGTATAATACTTTTGTGTCTCCATTAGAAAGTTCCTTGATAACCATCATTGTTGGAATCACACACAGACAGAGCTGACAGTCCCTTTACATCAGAAGCTGTTATTGAATCCCATTAAATGGTAATGGTTTAAAGACCTACTAAGTTGCAATGTATGTTTTATTTCATACAGTACACCCACATAGTCAGTACAGACAAGATGTTGGTACGCTAAACTGTACGCACCCTGTCATTCACCTTTTATCCATTCACAGTGCCACACAAAAAGGACAAATTACAATAACGTCTATGAAAAGTTATAGTTATAAAGGATCAAGAGTTCAAAGCCAGGCAAACTGACTACAGTCAAATTACAATAATGTCTATGAAAAGTTATAGTTATAAAGGATCAAGAATTCAAAGCCAGGCAAACTGACTACGGTACCCTGCAACTATGTCAACAACCACACCTAAACATACAGCAAAGGAGTGGCTATTGTCCAGATTGCTGGTAGGTTCCATTTGGTTATTGTGTGAACTACTCTGTGAAATCTATGGTTTACAGACTAATTCTGAGGATTGCCTGTAACAATTGCAGGGAAGATGGAAAGAGAGTAGACCAGATTGTGTTTCATAAGCAAAAGCCATGCTGCTTCAATCAGTTCAGGGTTCAGCTAAGGTCTTGAAACTTCCGTTCAGTGATGTTCAGTGTTCAGCGTTCTTATTCGAGACTGTGATGAGCTGAGTAAATGGCAGCCATTAAGTTATTAGGAGAAATAATTAACTTATATGACATGATTCAATGAATTTCCCCTGACGTACATCTGGAGATTTGCCAAAGAGAATGATTAGTCATTTCTCTTCAAAGAGGCTCTTATTAGCAGGCCTGAGAGAATCCATGAGTCAGTCAAATCTGTCAAAACTTGTAGATGACTGTCCACCCGTCACTTTTATGCCCAAGATTAAGGGGAAGCCCTGCAATCCCCTCAGAGGGCAGCAGCAGCATAGACCTCACACCAACGGCCATGGGATGAAAAAAATGACAAATGACAAAGGCAAAAAGCTCTCCTTTTATGGTGACTGTAGCCATGGTAACTGAAAACAGGACATGAGTCGGTTAATAGCCACATGGCTTCTTCGCCGTATGTTTTTTTGAGAGGCGACCAAGCGTAAGGTCACGCTGAGAGAGCTTCCTGTGCCATTAGCCCAGCAGCATCCATCCTCTTGTGCATGGGGAGCCTAGTGGAGAGCTCTGTAAAAATGGGTTGTGTGGAAATTGTAAGGACTCTCTTATGATGGTTTTCTGGGTAGTTGTTTTTAGCTGTAGCCACAATCCATGTAAACCAGCAATACAAGAAAAGCTGAACCAAAAGCTTTCTCATGTGAAATGCTGAAAGTGATGTAACATATTTCTAAGGACATGTGAGAATTGTCTGTACTATTACTTGCCAAATGTCATGGACTAATAATAAGGTCAAATGACAAAACATATTGCTAAAACAAGTATATTGCTGAAGTGTGATACAAGAAAGATACCACATGTAGCCAGTAAGTGTCAGTAAGACCATACAATTTTGTTCTGTCCCATTCTAGTACCAGTCACCTGTGAAAAATCACCTGTGCAACACAGACCAAAAACGAGGGTGAGCCAGGCCCCTTCCTGCAGAAAACTTAGATGGCTACCAAATCTGTCCTTTAATGTGACACCTATGCCTCTTTTTCTCTCTATCTGTCCATCCTTCTCTTCTTCTCCATTTGTCTGTCTCTTGTGCTCTTAAACATTTTGCTGCTTCAGTGCTGTTCTGGTCTGTCCATTTAATGGACCTCCATTTTCTTCCAGTTGAAAGAGGCAGATAAGAGAGACTGCTATTAACCCTGAAATGGCAATTTAATTATCCGTCATTCCCTGTTCTCTCCTCCTCCTCCTCCTCCTCCTCCTCTCCCCTCTTTTCTTTCCCTCGCCTCTCTGTCACTTTCTCTCTAAGACTTTCTCTGGTGCTCTTTGCAACTGAATCTACCTTCTTCTTATCATGTCCATCCCACCCTTCTTTTGCTGTCCCCACTGGTCACTGTCTCTTTCCACTCTGACTGGCCATTTTCTGTTATGTTTCTTGTACCTCTGTCAGACTACCTTGTTGATGCTAAAACTAAAAGCTGGCAAAAGAGAAAGAGAGATTCACATAATAAAGAGAGAGAGAGAAAGAGAAAGAAAGGGGCCGAATATGGAGGGATTGAACGCCTCCAACGAATCAATCAATCTCCCTCTTATCTCCAAAACCACAGCACTCGCAGCTAATGCCGAGCTATTTTTACCAGCCTCATCAAGTCATTCTCAGTTTGTCTAATGACAGAAATGGGTGTGTGGGTGAAAGAAAAAAGAGTGTATGAGTGAGAGACAGCAAGTGGGGTGGTGACAGAGACACAGAGTCAGAGAGAGACGTGCATTTTAAAAACAAACTTGTGAAGAACAATCTCTACAAAAGAACAATCTCTCAACACACAAACAACAAATACATAAGAGAGAGAGTGAGAGAGAGAGACAGAGAGAGAGAGAGAGTGAGAGAGAGAGATGACAGGAGATGAATGAAGATCCACCAGAATAAATGAGCAGATTATCTGTTCCCAATTTCAGACCCATGCGACTTGTTCAGTCATCAATTATCTTCCTCTCCAACCCTCTGATATAAGCCACACCCTCCCCTCACCTCTGCCTCCCAACATCATCACCAGCAGCACCACTCCCACCGAACACCTCCTCTCCACCCTCCACCTCTGTCTTGTGCAAAATGCATGAAGCCCTGTCATGTCTAATGAGCTTTGGGGCGACTTGCAACAGGGTCAGTGGCAAGCTGTTCAGTACAGTGGCAAAGCCCTTTTTCCTCTCCTCCTTTCCCCTCGTGTCTCCTTCTCTTTCTCCTCAGCTGCCTCTCCTCCTGCTCCTGCTCCTGCTCCTGCTCTGCTTTCCTCTCATCACTCCTCCTTCTCATCTACAGACTCTTTCTTCCTCTACTACTCTATCCCTCTCCATCACTTCCTTATTTGCCCTCTTCTCATCACCTATCCACACTTGCCTGCTTGCATTTGTATAAGATGGACACAAGCCCAGTAACAGATCCATTCCTTTTAGGGACGTTAATGTATAATGTATGGGATATCATCCCCCCCTATCCTCCTCCTCCTCAGTGCCACCTCAGCCAAGCCAAGCATCCCCTTCCCCACCCACACCCCCCCCCCCCCCCCCCCCCCGTAATGCCATGCATATTTGATGCTGCCGTTTATCGACTCAGTTCTGCAGTGATGGCAATGAATTGGACACAGCCCTAGGAAGGTTTTTAATGTTATGGGTATTTTGAGAGTTGTTGGGTGGGTCACTAGCTGGAAAGTAAAGTGATAGAACAAGAAAGGAACCAAAGGGATTGAGTGCACTCTTTTGTTTTGTGTTCAATTGCTTTTATTTGTTTGTTTCAGAAGGACAATGGGGTTTGACAGGACAGGGCATCTGGAATTGAGTAAAATAGGGTGGAAGAGATGCATCATTATTGTGAAAACAAATGGCCCTATTACTTAGGTGACTCGTCATTCAGTATAATATTATGGTAATAAAAGACCAGTCAGATCAGTCCATGTTCAAATAAAAATTTATAAAAAATGGTGGGCCTTTCTTATTGTGGTGGTCAGTCCTTATATTTCGTTTTCTCTCTCCTATCTCTCTCTCTCTCCTTTAGCAGAGCCTCACTGCAGGGGTAAACAGAGAGAATCAGCAAAAGTGTAAGGCTGCGAGAAGGGGTAGAGGAGAGGGAGAGGAGAGTGAAGGAGTGAGTGTGTGTGCGAGAAAAAGAGAGACAGAGAAAGCAAGTGAGCGAGAGGAACGCGCACTTGGAGATTCCTGGTTGCTTACACCGGTAACAAGGCATTAGAAGTGTGACATTCTACGGCCGCAATGTTTTTGTATCTGGGAATATTGTGAATTCAAAACAAATTCAGAGCGTTACTGAAATCAGAGGTATCTTTTTTCCCCGACCCCGAGCAAGGACAAACAAGAACATAAGGGGTATGTATCAGTTTGCGTGCCTACGGGCTAAAAAAAACACATGTGCGATGTACTTTTATCGGGAGCCATATAAATATTTTAACATTTTACAGACTTGTAAATAGGAATGAATGTAGGAATGATGATGGAAAATAGGAAGAGGGGAAAAGAATTAAATGTCATGACTTTTCTGTTTGCGTCTTTTGGATACCACGGCTTTGTAGAAGAAAAGCAAAGGTGCTCTAATAATTGAATTTCGAGTGACAGATCAATCAGAGCCTCGGAAGAGCTTAGGAGAGTGGGATCGATTTGCGCGATCAATTGGGAGGCTATCATTTTGCGTAGTCATTACTTCATCCGCTTTACTCTTTACATGTTTTAAAACTATATGAAACGTCTTACGACCAAAACATGACTTTCATAGGTCATGCAAATCTGTGCGTAACGATGCCTTGCCATGCATAGAATGTCTTAATTGCACAGGTTACAGGTAACCTGCCGGCGGTGTACAGTTTATGGGCAATAATCTCTGTGTGACTGCTTGGAAATCAGACGTATGATGGTGCTGTCTACATTAAATGTCTTTGTTGTTGTTTTGTATTTTGTTTGGTGTTTGAGTGTGCTTTGCAAGGTGCATGTGTACAGCGTCTCAGTGTGCCAGTTCAGATATCACACAAAAGTCGTGCTTTCGTAGACTTCTTGTTGCAAAATCAGGCGGTGCCACCCAATGAATCTGAATTTCTCATTGTAATGTATCCCAGTGTTAGAAAGTTATGAATCTCAGCCGTATTATACGACTGCATCCCTCTTTCATTATGCATGTTACGGTTGTTCCACAATTGCCTGTGTCTCATCAGTGCATCAAATGTCATTTTTCCTTGTTGTGTGCGTTAAGATGTGTGGCGTGGACTCGGATTTGGATGACGGGGGCGTGGGTGATGACGAGAGAGACCAAGAAGATGAGTTTGCCATGGCCGAGGGGGTCCGAATGCTGCCCCCTCCCACAGCGCACTGCGAGGGCAGTGTGTGGGGTGGCCGCCGGAGTCGGTTCGGATGCCTGGTATTCGGAGTGGGGCTTGTCCTGTGGAACGTGGGCTTGGCCGTGACATGTGTACTACTGCTGGCGGCCGTCTTCGCCCTGGTGCTACTCCCAGCTGCATTGCTTCTCTACGCAGGATTTCTCTGCCACTCGCGGGTGAGACGTTCACTTTAAGACGTGACATTTTCTACATTACATCTGTTTTGCCTTACAAATCTAAACACAACCGCCATACAGAACCAAAGTAAACAAAGACAGAGATACTACTAATAGTCCCCAAAACAGCAAGTACAGCTTAAGTTTAAGTAAAGAGTTGTTAACTCATTTGTTGATGAGCTTAAGTAAACAGAGTTATCTCATTTGTTGATACCCGCTGGTTTTGTTTACAATTATGCTGGCTGACTGCAGCTTTTGATAGTGTTTTTGATTTATTGGGGGGGGAAATCCAGGCACTGCTAGCCTATCATTTTAAATTATCCATCTTGTTTGTGGGGGCACGTTTGAACTGTGATGGGCTACCAGCAGAAAGCCAACAGTTTTACAACACCAGCAACATGCATTTTAAGTTCCAAGGGGAAGGTGAAACGAGTCAGATTTATTTAAATGATCATTCAACAAACATCAGGAATAGACCAGAATCCCTAACACATCCACAAAGGCAGACCACAGAACAACAAAGGGAAACTTACCATGTCAGTTTGTCCACAGAAACAAGGCAGTTGATTCATAAAGTGACACAAATCTTTCAGATATTGGGAGTGGGGCTATTTTGTTTCTCTGATTTCTAATTTTCATATTGTTAGACAAATGTACTTTAGCCTACTGAATGGCAATTCTAATTCACTTTAAATGTAGGGTTAAGCTAAGTTAGATGACATTACATTAGTTTATGTTGTATGTCTTTTTCTTAGCAGATACTTGTGCATAGAACATCTTGCATAACATTTGAACCACAGGCCAAACACATTGGAGAGTTCACCTTTCCTTTCACTGCTACCCTGTGAAACTCCACACAATGTTTTTTTATTGGTTGGAGGACTGACTGACCCCACTTTGATTGACTGCAGATCACAGAGACAGGGGGGTATTCCAAGTAGGTAAACCTCTTACAGAGGACACCTTTGGCTTTGTTTGGTGAAGAAGATGACGCCCCCAGCTCTTTCATTATCAGGTTAATCACTCCCCCTGGGTTAACTCACTTAGGTTTGCCACTTAAGCAACTACTTAACACCCCTAACCCCCGCCCTCATTTACCTCTTCCATGAAAATGGAAGCTACAGTACCAACAGGTCACATTCCAGTTGACTTGCAAGACGTCATAAAACACCTTGATCTTGAACACATTCAGCATCCAATATTTTTGGCCCAGGCTCTTTGAACACAACCTCAAGGAAGTGTCTCTCTGGGCCCTGAGCGGCTGTGCTTGTCTGTGCAGACCGGACCTGCTGTTCTGGTTGAATGAGCTCAACACAACAACATTCCATGTTATTGGCATCTGGCCACCTCCGGGCTACTGCTCGCCCCTCAGGCTCCTCATGTGGGCATGACAGGAAGGATGTGTGGGCTCTTACTGCTGTCTGAGGGTTGTTGGAAGGGGTGATTAAGCCTTTCTGCGGTGTGATGTGGGGTTAGGGGCGTGCTTCTGAGAAATGCTGACACGTAAAATGGCCACATGAAAGGGGCAGAAGCTGTTTGATCCCGAGAGTTCCACCTGAATCTCTCACGCTTTCCACCCCCATCTCACTTCCTCTCTCCACCAATTCATTTGTTTTTGCTCTCTTTCAATTTTTACTCTGCCTCCTTCATTCTCTCTCTCTCTTTTTAATTTCCTTTCGATTTATCCCTCTCTCTCCCCTCCCTTTCCTTTTCTTTCCATCGCTCTTTCTCTCTCTTTTGCCATCTCTCTCTCTCTCTCTATGTGTGTGTCTGTGTGTGTGTGTGTGTGTGTGTAAATGCTCTTTAATCTGTGTGTATTTGTCTGCAAGGTCATTATAGCTGGACAACATTCATGATATATCTGCACATTACACTTCCAGCTCTGTGAGATTTATGGGTGCTCTCTTGCAGTAGATCATTTGTGTTTGCCCATATCAGACCATTGCTATTCTATTGCCCGCTACTCCTCATACATTCTCTTATTATTCGTCTAGTTCTGTTGTTCCTTATCTAAATCTCTTTTGTTTGCTGTGCTCTCATATCTTTTTTTTTCCAGGCTCTGTTTTGTCTCGTTTGACTGCATTGTCCTCCAGCACCTTTTTCTTCTTCTCTTTCTGCTATTCATCATTTGTTTTATTGTCTCTTTGTTTTTATCTGCTTATTTTTTTCCAGTTGTCCTCCCCAGTCTTCATTCTTATCTTTCTCTCCCTTCTTCTCTCCCTCTCTTCCTTCTCTTGCTCCCTCTCTGTTTTGCTTTGCACAGCTTTGTGGTGAGCGTGTGGAGCTGGCAGGTGATTGACAGCTCAGGGGGGGTTTATTGACAGCTCAAGGGCTGTATCTTGTCTTACATGAGGAGGGAGCTGGGACAGGAGCCTGTCACACGCTGTTACCTTCTGTCGCACCGTCACATAAATGAACGCTTAGTATGAAGGCACTGAGGCACACTTAGGTTACACACACGTAATCATGCAAATATGTACATGCAAACAAACACATGCACCTACTCTCACACATACACAAATACACACGTACACACTAACACACACAACATGCACAGACACACTCACAATGTGTAACTAATTGTATAAAAATGTGTAAAACAGCAAAGGTACACCTGTAGTTAAACACACAAACACATCACACACTGTTACCTTCTACATAGATTTAAATACATCCACACACACACACAAAAACATGCACGCACTTGCACAGACACACTCACAATGGGTTACAAACGTGCAAAAATGCAGATGTGTGCACCAGCAAAGGTACACCTGTAGTTATGTACATAAACACACAAACACATGCACATACATATATTTACATACATTCACTTACACCCATACACTCAAGCACACACGTACACACACACACGTACACACACACAAACTCCCTACTCTAACCTCCTTTTCCCCTCCACAGGTGATGGCATCCCCCTCTGCCCTGTGCCATTACCTTGACGACAACAGCTGTTCCGCCCTCATCATCCTTGGCTTCGTCATGATGTCACCACTGGTGGTCGTTGCTGCAGCAACCTTCTGTGGGCTGCTCCGCCGCCTCCGCCTCCTCTGGCTGTTTCAGCCAATCAGCGGCGCCTGGTATCGGGGCCGCAGCTTCGGCTGGAGCGGGGACCTGCGTGCCTGGGTGTGACACACATACACACACAGTCACACACACAATGGGGGGGAGAAGGACCTCATAGGTCAAAGGCCAGGTACCTGATAAACATCAGATAATGGTCACCAACAGGTTTTCACAGTGTTAACGTCTGTGCGCTTTGACTAGCACCCATTCTTTTGTTCTAACATGGCACTTTGGGCAGATCGATGCACATTGGCAGTGTGAGACTGGTAATACCAGGCTGTGTGACTTTAGTGTAGTTAATCATTAATTATATAAGTTATTGTAATACCAATGTCCGGCTGGGCTCTCAGAGAATTGCAACATACATTTTCAGCTCATAATGAAATTAAGCAGTCCTAGGTTGATTTTTTTTTTCATTTAACTGCTGTCTGACAGCATTTCAGCATATCCACAGAAGCTTAATATGAAATAGATTGCAGCATTGAATGGGAGTGGGCTTTTCGGCCATTTGTTCTATTTTGTTTCCATGTTTTCCTTTGTCATGTTCAGGCAAAAACAACAACCTCATTGCTCTCAGGTCCCGGCCTAATAGAGTTAGAATGAGCTCTAGCTTGATGGACAGTGGAAAACAACATGCACTGTCTAGTTTGTGTGTATTGGTTTCCACTGAGTTAAAAGGATGGAATGGCATGTCTTTTTGTCATTGCACAGACACAGCATTTCACTAGTTAAAGGATACACTCTCCCATCTTTAGCAAGACGGGTTAAAAGGAAGTGATGTTTAGGCAGCTTTCTATCCATGAGATATATATATATATATCCAAGACAGAATATGTGATTCTGTATGTAACTAGAAACTGAAGGTCACTGTAGCTTACCAGACTTCCCCATAAAAGTGCACAGTCAATGTCTCTTTGCGTGTTAGAACAAAGGAGAAAGGTGCTTTAGCAAGAGTATCAGAATGGAAAGAGTGACTTTCACAAGCACACAGTACACCAAAACTAATGTTGTATAAAGTGTCCTTTATCTGTCTCCATCCAGTGGCCTACTATTTTAAGGGTTTATAATTTTGTTTCTGTGTGGTTTGTGAAACGCTGCTTCGAAAAAAAGGTTGTTTTGTGGAAAAGTACTGGGTTCCTGCAATCTCATCTCTGAAAATGTGTAGTAGCCTACAGATGTGGGAGTAAATCTGTTTAATAATGTAAATACTAGTATTTTTATACTTTATTTATGTATTTATTTGTCTTTTGGAAGTATCTATTTGAAGAAAAGTTTGAAGTTGTAAGCACATATGAAGCCTGTGTAACACAGTAGCACTGGAAGTGAAATAGATGCATTGTAAGAATGTCACTCAAACCATTCTGTTGATTACACGTAACAGGTTATGTACGGTGCATATTGGCCATAGCATTCCAATATGCTAATAATGACATCATTTGCCAACATATTCAACATTCCATTCTGTATAACTTATATAGTTACTTACAGGTTTTAAGGTTACTTTTGAACCAGGTATGTGCTGCTGCCCATTTCTCTAATGGGAATGACATCGCACCTGATTAATAACTAGACTAAATATGATTGAATATATTACATTTGGGATCAAATCAAAAGAACAAGATGCTACTATTTATTCAGTATCTACTACTATTTATCTACTACTACTATCAGTTCAGTATTTGTGATATCTTGCATAATTGGAAAAAGTGACTAGGACTCATTAGCGACAACAACTCATAAGCACAAATGGTATACACCAGTGTCTTAGCATGAGCCTGCTTGGGTTATGGGCAGTTTACAGTAGGCCTATGAAGCTTTGTGATGGACCAGACAGACACCAGTGCAGAGCTTTATTCGAAAGCTTTAAGGTTTCTCTGAAACACTGTGATAAAATGGTACTGACTTCAGGCATCATCAGAGAATTGAATTTGTCCAGAACATTGCCCAGATTGAGCACATTTATCTCCTCCTTGCTCACCCAGATCAGCGAGCTCCTATAATGTGTACTTTCACTGTCAGCAACAGCTCGCGTTTAGCCTACAACAGCATCAGCAGCAGTAGTAGGAAAAATAAATGTTCTATTTGTATCACTGAGGTCAGCTACATAATTATAACTGCATCTACTTTGCATTACCACTTATTGCTGTAAGATACTGATAGCCACTAGCTATGCTGACAATGAGTTTTATTCTGGGGTGTTGAGATGGCATTGTCATACTGATGCTGCCTTTGGGCATCTTAATATTTCCAGCCATGAGAAATGATGTTTATTAATGTTAGTGAATTAGTCCATGTTGGCTTGCTACAGGTAATCTACTCTGCTTTCCATTGACAGGCACAGTATAAGAGCTGATCACATTAGTGCACAGTATGGCCGTAATGTGCTGTGTTCCTGGTAGTATGATTAATCTACTGTATGTCCAGGCCTCAGGTTTAGAGGTGGGTTTAAAATGTGTTTTATTAGTCGTATTGAGAGTCATATGTAAACATTGAAAATGGTATCAGTGCAGTGGGATGAAAATGGAAAATGGACTGAATTATAGTGTTATTCAAATGCCATGATCCAGAATTGGTGTGCACAGACTCAGAATAGCTATCATTTAGGGATCAGGTGGTGATATACCAAACAGACGGGACTGAGGTAGCTTTGGATGTAAATGTCACTATTTGTACAGAGATTATTTGAAATAGCTTGATTTGGTATTTAAATTGTCCATAATTGTCATCTCTCCCTCTTTCTCTCTCTCTCTCTCTCTCACACACACACACACACACACACACACACAGATAAACAGTTGCAGACTCTCAGTTCTTGTGAATTTCCAAATACTGTTAATGTGTATGCTCTAATTTCCTTGTGACCTCTATGTTTCTGATTATCATAGTGGCAGGTCAGTGTCACTGTTGCTTATCTGAATGTCATTAAAGAATAATGATTAAACTAAGTGAAACTCACTGATGGTAACAGGCATTTTCTTTTTCGGTTTTGAAGTGAATGAGGATCCGTGATTCACATTTTAGTGCTGCAGAAAAACATCAAAGCCCAAAGCAAATAATTAGACAACTAAACAACCAAAATACGGGATACATTTACAAACCTTTCATTTTTACTTTTTAGTTTTGGGCAAAAGTGTTTTTTTTGTTTGTTTTGTTTTGTTTTGTTTTGTTCTTTGTTTTTTGTGACTCTTTCCTGGGAGATGTGCTCATCAGCACCCAGCAGAGGCTGTTTTCCTTTTCCTCTGGTGCTAACAGAACTGCAGGAGCATCTCGGTGCCACCGTAGCCAGACACGTCACTCCAAGACACACATGCCACTCACCGCACAGCCTCCCATTCCACCCGCTGCACAAAAAGAGTGTAAATGGACACACATAGTACTAGGTCTACTGCATATTTATGACTGTCAGAAAGGCCACCTTCTCAGGCTTGTGAAACAGCAGCATGCTAATGGAATTTTCTGATGTATTTCCTCAATTATTGGCGCCAGCTGTGTTGGTTGGAAGCCATTTTGTAAAATTATTTACCACGACAGCTGCATATAACAAACGCTGATGAATGCCCGGGATTATGTACATGAATATTACAGTAGTAGCCTGGTGGTTCAGGAACCATTTTTTCTGGGGGTGCGGAGGTTCCAGTTCCAGGTTCTTGGGGGTAAATGTTCCCTCCATACCCACAGGAAAATAGAGATTATATACAAACAGAGATTGTTTAATAGGAAGAGACACATCACTGAAAAAAAAATCCACAGAAATTCATTACAGCAGTTTGTAACGTAACATTGGCAATGACTGGAAGTCGTGACCTACAATTTAGCCAATTGTGTTGTTTGACGCAGTGTGATTGACTGTGATTAATTACGTTCTCCATTTAGCAATGTGGATTGTGTTGGTGCAGATGTAGTGAGCAAATTCATGTTTAGAATAATGTTAGAATGTTAAAACAATGCTTATTTGGGCAACCTTCAAGAAGAAATTTACAGCGTTCAATTCAGGTTTAAACAAGGATTCACACCCTTCATACACTATTTTAGTCAATAAGACCTGCCGATCTGGATATATCTCCCCATTCATATAGATAGGGCCTGCAAATGTTACCCAGCAGTTTGCTAAAAAAATAGCTAAAACAAAATTTGCCACCAAGATCGCTGCAGAGTGAAAGGACTAGACTGGAAGGTCTTTGAATTAAAACAAATGATTTCATCAGAATCAGTGACTGACTGAGCATGGCTGCTCTCCTTCATTTTATGGGCCCTGGACCAAAGAACATGTTTGGCTTTGCTTGTATAGCTCCTGTATTGTTTCTTGTCTGGGCTTCATATAACCTAAGATTGGATATCAGTGACTGACAACACGCAACAAAGACCCCTCCACCACTACCTAACAAAAAAGTGTTAAATGACAGATTACACAAAGTAACATGTCCATATTTGACAGATTTGATAGATAACCTCCCATCGAGGTCAGGCGTGAAATGTGATGTGTGTTGCTGGGTGGATGGATCGACATTAGAAGTCTGGCGTCGGGCACACATTCAGGTTGCCTGGGTGAGAGCTTGTGTGTGTGACAGTAACGATATTTACACAAATGTCTGAACAGAAGGCCAGAGCCTCTCTAAGGATGCCTGCTCAAACATTGTGTTAATGCAGAGCGTCTGTTTTTTTTCCCTCAGGCACCACAGAGACACACGAAAAAGATGCACGCAGGTTACCACAACAAACAGTAGTCAAAGCATCTGCATAGTACTGTAGCTTCAGCATAGCCAACAGCAGACTAGACACATTTGGTATTCTATGCAGGTAGGCTTTAAATAAACCATTTATGTGCTATGAAAGCAAAATGATGACAGCACTTGTCAAATAGTCCATTGAATGGGCGAATAACAGCTTCGGAATCAACCTAACACTGGGACCCACGGCTTATGAAAATGTTAACTCCACGCAGAGCTGTGTTAATGTGTCCTGTCCCACAACTACCCCATACTGATTTGTCACTATGGTGACGACAAGACTCTCACCATGGCAACAAAATGAAATGGAAAAAGAACATACATTTTCTGGTAATGATTGTGATTATTAGCGACACCAAGAACCCAAGACAAAAGGTAAAGAGCTCAGTGATGTAGAACATGGTTTGAAAGCTATTATGCATGCTGACCTTATACAACCAGACAGAGAGAAAGAGAGAGAAATGGGGAAAGTGAAAAACAAACACACCCAAACAAACAAAAAATAAAATAAATAAATAAATAAATTGACCAGAGTAAATGGAGGTTATCTGGAAGACAAACAAATTACTGAAAAAAAAAATCTAATCGACCTCAAAGCAATTAACCAACTCATTCAATACGAAAGACAATTAGAGCCACTACAATAATGAAACCAAATCTACTGACCAAACACACACACACACACACAGTCTCACACACACATACGCCATTAAACAAAGCTGCATTTGACCAGAGATGATCAGAGACCCCTGTCCTGTCCCTGGATTTTTTGCTGTTGTCAACGTTTATCAACTGTTTCAGCAGCTGCTTCCTTCACTCCCTCATCCTTTCCTGTAAATCAGCAGCAGGACGATCCAACTCTGGGCCAAAACTCATGCACAAATCAAAGGCCAGCTCACACAGGCATGCACACAGCATCATAAATATAACCAGCGCTTTTGGGATGTGCATGTTCGGCTTTGAAAGAAGACAGCGGCTCCCACACAGCTGGACCTTCACCTTCACATCACTACAGATGCAGTCCATGCAGTGCATACCTACAGTACATTATGTATATGAACACATAATTCCATTATATTGGTAATGCTGTGATATCCACGCAACGGGTAAATATAAATGGATGTGAATAGGACTGCATCCATATGATTATGCAGTCATATAGTAGGCTATACATGCATGTACAAGTACTTTCATTATGGACTGCATATTATATGTGTGCACACAATGCCTAATGATGCAAAATCCATAACAATTTGGTGATGATTTGGTGTTCATAATGACATAATGACAATGTTAAACATGATAGACATGATGGATTAGTTGCTAAGGAGTGGATTTAAATCCCTGTTTAATTATTTGATGTGTAAGGCATTATTACTGTTTTTCAGGTAATGAGTATGTTAATGCATCTGGTACTTACACACACACACACACACACACACACACACACACACACACACACACACACACACAGCCTGGACGAAGTCCTGCTTTGGATTACACCCCGACTTAGAGAGGCGTTTGATGTCTGCAGTGCTGTCGAGGCGCGTCAGTGGCCGGAACTGAAACGGGCAGTGATGCTGAGGATAGGATATGGGTGGGAGGGTTGGGAGGGAAGGCAGAGGACTTGGTGTTGCTCCATAATACCACAGCTGTCGGCCCCATAACCTCAAGCATCTGGCTCTCTGAAATATTTTTTTTCTGAATAAATTATTTTTTGAATTTTTAATTTTTTTTTCAGGGCCGCTGAAACCAATGACTCTTAACATGGCCCACATAGCAAAATCAGAGCATTGCAATAGAGAGAAAGAAAAGAGAGAGAGAGAGAGAGAGAGAGAGAGTGTGTGAGAGATCTGAGAGGAGCAGAGCCACAGAGCTGGGATGTAGGTTGGCAGGTTGCCATGGGTGTAGAGCTGGTTTAGGTCAGTGCATCGCTCACTCTCTCAACTAGGCCCCAAGACACAGCCTCAATTCAGGCCTCCTCTCCCCTGTGCCTTTAACATTAAGTCCATTGCATAGCACACACACACACACACACACACATTAGTGTCCTCATGCAAGAGATCAAATCTGAACTGCCATGAGGGGTTTACTGTTGTGAGGAGTAAAGTTTTTTTATTAAAAAGAAACTAGGTACTTTCTACTTTTAATAAAACTACCTCACTAAGATAAACTGTTGGTAAATCAGGCCACTCTTTGATGTGATTAAGAATATTATAATGAAATATAGTCATCCTTATGTCTGTTGCACATTCTTTGTGTTAAATCAGCTGAAACTGAAACATGTAGCCATGTGGACATACATGACCTCTTAGGCAAAGAGACACTGAATGAGACCAATATGATCTGCTGGAGAGATAGCATTGTGCATAGGTGTACTATTTGATTCCCCTGACTTTGCACATATTTTTGCTTGCATTTATGTGACCCTGAATGTGAATTATGTGAATTGCTTTGAACTAGGTCAACAATTGACTCTAAAAACCAACAAATCACTATCAAAAACACTTTGAAAGGTCAAAGATAGTTCAGTAACTAAGCAATATCCTCAAGAGTCTGACTTCTCGAGCTAAACAGCATATGTGAAACAAAAGCCTGGTGGAAACCTACAGGTAGCTGGTCCAGTGAACAGGTCTAAACCATGTGTGTGTGTTTGTGTGTGTGGTGCACTTGAATTTGATTCCAGAAAATTTTACATTTGGAGGCCCCGTGTCTTCATAGTTGGCTGAGCACATTCAGATCCTGCGTTCACTGACTCATCAGACTCCATTTCAGGGGCTAAGTGTCAGACGTATCACTCCACTGCGCTCTCGATTTACTGTATTTTGCCCTCATCCCTCTCCCTCCATCCCTCTCTCTCTCTCTCTCTCTCTCTCACATGCTCTCTCTCTCTCTCTCTCTCCATCCCACTAAATCTTTTTTCCAATATCTCCCTCTCCCAATAGCACCCTCTCTAAGCCTGCCAATATATCTCCCTCAATCTCCATCCCTCTCTTACTGTCTGCTTCTCTCTAGCCCCTTCAACCCATCCCAATCTCACATGTCTCATACCTCAAACATGCATGTCCTTCTCACTCCCTCTCTCTCTTTCTCTCTCTCTGTATGACTAGCTCCTTTTCTCTCTCATTGCTGCTCTCATCCCCTCATTTTCATGCCAATTACTCTATCAGCTCAACACAATGGGCTCTGATGACATCTCCATAATGGCGCCGGGGCTCTCGTGCTGGCAGAACACATTAGTAGCCCTGAGAGAGAGGGAGAGAAGGGATCGAAGGAGAGAGAGAGAGAGAGAGAAAGAGAAAGAGAGAAAGAAAGAGAGCAAATGGTGCATGAAAGTTTATTCCTTTTTTTTCCTTCAGTATCCTTGAAATCTGTGTGACTGATGTCCACATGTGTATTTAACGGTGTCTGCATCAGAGAGACAACTGTTTGTCTGTGTGACTCAGAGGAGAGATCTGTTCACATAGTAAAAATCTCTCCCTATTGGACACTCTGCCACCTGCTCCTTTGGTAGGGAGTGTTGTGTGTTTGTGTGTGAGCCTGTGTATGTTTGTGTACTATGTGTGTGTGCCTCTATGTGTTTGTCTGCACAAGTGTCTGGGGCTTTTTTATTGTATTTGTGTTTCTAGTGTTTGTGTGTGTGTGTGCGCACGTGCGCGTCTGTGTGTGTGTGTGTGTGTGTGTGTGTGTGTGTGGGTGTGTGTGTGTGTGGGGGGGGCTTGGCTGTATGTCCCCAGATGAGTTTTTGATTAAAGTTGTGTATAGATGTGAGGCTGTGTACATTCTCTGCTTGAGTGCACACATTTTTGTGTGGATCTGTTTATGTGATTTCAATTGTGTTTCTGTGAGTAATTTTGTATCTCTGAGCCTTCTGTAAAGGGGTCTATATGTGTGTTTTTTTTTTTCATTTTATTGTGTGTGTGTGTGTGTGTGTGTGTGTGTGTGTGTGTGACTTTGTGTTTCAATATATATGTGTGTGTTCGACCATGTGTATGTGTGTGTGTAATGGTGATTGAATATAATTTCACCTTATGGCTCTGAAACCTATGGTGCACGCATGCATCCGTGTGTGTGTGTGTGTGTGTGTGTGTGTGTGTGTGAACATCCCCACTGAATGATAATCTCCTTGCATGTCACCTTATAGGTCTGAAATCAATGGCGCACAAATGACAGTGTGGTATGGTGCGATCAACAACCGGCTAATCATCACCATTAATCACCTCAGTTCTGCAAGCCTCTCTCTAGGCCAAAGAGAAAAGCCCTTGTGGGGAACTTGACATACGGGGGGAAAATGTTTTAATGGACAAAGACTAATCCAGCTCTTGTTCAAGAGCCTGCTTGAGCCACAGGGCTACAATTAAGTAATCGAGTTATCGGAGTGGGAGAGGTGTGAGAGAGAAGCATTTTCCCTCTTTGCTGGATGAGATGGTGAGAAAAGGCCTGTACCACACCACATAAGAGAGGCGCTATGGAGATCTGAAATCACAATCACCTCTTTAAAAAAAAAAAAAAAAAAAAACCCTGCTTGCCTGCTTGCACTGTGCCGAACTGCAAAGGCACAACTTTGATCAGTTAGATAGTCTGTCTTAACACAATACCACACAGTGCCACACAGGCCTGCCGTCAAGGTACTTTGTGCATTTGCAAAGATCTGGCAACAAGACACAGGTTACAATTCAAGATATTGCAGTACATTGTACTGTAATCAGCTTCCTCTACTTTATGCCTCCTCAGGAGGTGTCATTTCTACAGAGCCCCTGAGGTGACTTATAGAAAGAAAATATCTCGCAGAAGTTTTTCTTTTTTTTAGGTTCATAGTTCATCCTGGCTCTATTCTGTCCGTTGGCTGCTGCCATGCAGGTCTGCAAATGAGGAGGCGCTGCGACAACACACAGAACAGATTCGCATTTTTAGGTCTACAGAAATAAACTGATCTAGACTATCATCTAGACTATCTATAATCATTTGTTTGTTTTGGTTCGAGATAAAATAAATAAAACTTGAGTAATGGTGTAACTAAATAAAGGGGGTTTAACCCATTTTCCTTCAATATGGTCTTATTTGGCAAACTTTGGACAAATTGCCTTTGGACATCATTGCTCAGAACAAATATCAGGCTTTGTCTGAGACTGAGTTAAACCCCAATGTGATATTTCACATTTCACTCCATATAAGTGCTGAGGGGGGTTCGATTCCAAATTCTATAAGATACTGGTGGGTGTTAAGATTCCATGATGTTATGCTGCATAGTAATGTAGGCCTAGTGGAAGCCCTTAAATAACATTAGAGAATGAGCAATGATTAAATACTGGCCTAAATCAAGGTGGGATTAACATTTAGGCTATAGCAGAATTTGCCCAATAGAGCATTACGAAGGAAAATGAGTTTAAACCCTTTATTAAATAATTTTCATCTTAAATGACCCCCCCCCCACAAACGATTGAGCGAGTTTGTTTGTGTAATCATATGCCTAATTTAAATGAAACTGACACCACTACGTAGGCACATCTACCACTTGCTTAGCCTAATCAAAACACCCATGTTCCTCAAATCTAACAAGATATCAGCCCCAAATGATGATCAGTGGGGCTGATATGATAGGCCTAAATGACATAAAAAGACCAGTCATTTTTATTTAAGGGGTTTATTTGGGGGTAATCGCACCATAATGTAGGCTGTAGCCATATCAGAAATGAGACTGGTAAGAAAAGGTGAAAGTGTTCGCAAGCCACCACAACCGAGGGTAAGCAAAATAATGTGACCGCTCCTTGTTAACAACTTATGGGCTTCCTGCCAGCTCATTGACGTTACACCTCCTGAAATCATGACCCTTATGTTATGCGAACTCTATTCTCTATTCTTTACTCTTTTTTTTACGGAGGAACTCAGAAGAAGACTCCACACACTGCAGCAAGGAAAGCTCCAGTAAGGAAAAGCAGCTGGTGGCGAAGGCTGCAGCCTATGCATCACCTGGAAGCACCTAGGCCTTCAGTATATCAAAACAAAACCTTTGCGAGTTCTCGCAAAAGTACAGCAAAATTTGTTCTCCTTCTATGTCCTCTAGGGGGCTCTGTAAATTTCTAACCCTGGCAATTCACTTTCATAGACACTTTGGGATATATAATTGCTTCAGTGCTGTGAGGTTTTGATGTGGTTGTCTCTGATACTGTCAAAAAGCGTATAATTAGCTGGTGGGTGTGATGTGATAGACAGAAGGTCTATTCAAGGTCAAGGAGCTGGAGATGTTTCAAAGTGTCCTTCATCCATCCATCCATCCATCCATCTCTCTCTCTCTCCCTCTGTCTCTCTCAGTCTCGTCTGCTCATCCTTTTTAATGTCTGTCACTTTTCTCTCCCTTATTTAACATTTGACAATTTGAATTCTCAGTTGGTGTCATTTTCAGTCTCAAAGGATATAGTTGTGGCATTTAGAAGAAAAGGTCTGTTTAACTTATTGCTATTTTTCTGTAAAGGAAAGTGCTCCCTTTTTCAGTCTCACTCTTTGTCACTTTGGCTGTCTTTTGACACTGCTTCAAGTTATATTTCTTCATTGCCCTCTCTCTTCATTTTTGTCCCCCCCCCCTTTCTATCCCTCTCTCCACCACGCTCTCTCTCACACTCACCTCTCCTTTAATCCCTCAGCAAAAATGTATCTGCCACTCTGGCCTGTGTGCAGTCACAACCCTGCAACCCCCCCCCCCCAATCAATCAATCAATTTATCTATCTATCTATCTATCTATCTATCTATCTATCTATCTATCTATCTATCTTTCCTGTTATTTTATACTTTCATACCTTCCCCCTTTCATTGTATTGAGCTTGCACTCTCAGCCCCCGCACTTTGCACTTCCATACTTCTGCCCATTTTCCATCGCTTTTTGGAACCTGAATTGAACCTGTGATCACCATGGAATCTGTGCTGCACCACATCTCCCCCACTCTAGTTTCTTCCTCTCTCAATCCAGAGTGTTGGCTGGCTGGCCGGCTATAGCTGGCTGGTTGGGTGGGGGGAGTCTCATACCACAGTCATATGTCATCCCTGGCGACGTCTAATACTCCTCCTCTCATCCTTTTTTCAACTCACTCCTTCCCTGATTACCTCCCGCTCCCCAATCCAGATCAAATAAGAATCTGTCCTTTTTTTCTTTTGTTGTTGTTGCTTTTATTGAGTCATTCTCTCAATCATCTCTGCCCCTGTGTCCGTGAGCCGTGAGTACTTGGCAGCGGTTTTGTGCAGATGATGTGTTTGTTAGTCTGAATGAGAGCTTTTCACATAGATCCAGGTGCTGGCAAGCCGGCTCTCTCTGAGAGTCCCTGGACACAGGCGGGAGGTCAGTCTGGAGAGCCTGGGGAGGTAAATTGGATCTCTGTCTCGTTGAGGAGATGGAAAAAATTAATCTGTGTTGTGGCTAACAGGGCCATGAGGCACCCAGTGGGGGTGGTGGACTCCTAAGTGGCTGTATTTGTTTGTGCGTGTGTGTGCATGTGTGTGTGTGTGTCTGTCTGTCTGTCTATCTGTCAGACTGTCTGACAGTCTGTAAGTTATTGTGTGTGTGTGTGTGAATGTGTGCGTGTGTGTGTATGGATGTGTGTGAGTGTGCCTGTCTGACTGTCTGTGTGAGTGAGTTTGTGTGTGTGTGTGTGTGTGTGTGTGTGTGTGTGTGCACTTGTGCATTGTGAATTGTGTATATTTGCTTATCTGTGTTAGAGAGAGAAGAATTGTGTTGTACAAGTGTGAATATGTGTGTGTGTGTTTGTGCTTCATGTGTGCACTGGTGATGAAACAGGAAGTCTGAAATGGTCATTACCAAATAGTTTTCTTCCAGCACAACAAAGCTGACACAATGACACAATGCACTGTGAAACATAGTCATACCAAAGAATGCAAACATGCTGTATGCAAAAGTACACCTGCAAGAATAATAAGAATAAGGGCCACATGTGCATTTATTACTGACATTATTACCATTATCATGTTATATCATATGTTATATCACATTGGAACATTATCATGTTATATCATATGTTATATCACATTGGAACATTATCATGTTATATCATATGTTACATCACATTGGAGCATTATCATGTTATATCACATTGGATACCATATGACTAATTTCTGTTGCTAAATGTTTTACTGTAGTTAGCATATACCCCTGACATACAGGTATCTTCAAACATTGCTACACAACTCAAGAGTGTATTTGTTTATTTTTTTGCTGTGACAACTGCCACAGTTCTTCTTCTGAGTCAATGCCAAGAAGAACATTACTGTAACTACTTGAACCTGTGTGTCCTCTTGAAAGAGTATGAATGAATTTTACATCCACCAGAGAGCATTGCTGCCAGAGAGTATTGAGGGCAGATTGTGCCTCTTCAGTTTTAATAGTCTGAGTGAGCAATTTATTATAAGTCAAACAGAGGTGTGTTACTATGCCTGCTCTAGTCAAGGGCATGAGAATGGAGAACATGTACAATCATGAAAAGAGTGTTACTTTGATACGTTCTCTCTCTCTCTCTCTCCCTCTCTCTTATTCAGTCTCTTTCTCTTATACACACACACACACACACACACACACATACACACACACACAGACACACACACACACACTTACAAACATACATACACACTCACATAAACACAGGCATTAAAAGGTGTTGATAGGGTGTCGTTTGTCAACCAGCAGGAATGGAGAGAGAATGCAGTTAGTGAGTACAGGAGGAAGTCGTGGATTATACTCTGTCAACCTCACACACTCAGATACATCAATAAATAGATACATCAACATCATAAAATAATACACACACATACACACATATCATCAACACAGTGTCTTCATAAAATAATATACACTGACAAGTACACATCCACACACACACACACACAAACACACAAGCACACACACACACACACACACACACACACACACACACAAGCACACACACACACACACACACATCAAACTGCTATGTCCATAAAGTCATGCAGTCAGCCTCAGGGCAAGTTAAATCCTCACCCATATCCAGTGTGGGAGTGACAGGGAGCTCTCCTGTGCTGATGGAAGTCATGCATGCAGGTAAGACAGGTAGATGGATGATGGAATAGGGGATGGGGTCTAATGCCTCAGGGAAACTCCTGTGTGCGCGCACACACACACACACACACACACACACACACACACACACACACACACACACACACACACAGACACACATACATAGACAGACAGACATAGATACCATGCATGAACAGCCTTTCCCAAGCAGCTCATGAATACATGACAGTACATGCACACTGCTAATCTCTTGTACAACGCTTTAGGAGCCAGCAAAGAAAAATAAAACAAGAGGAGTGGTGTGACAGTTCCTACTGGTGTGCAGAAAGAGGAGAGAGAGAGAGAGGAACATGCATGCTCCCCTGATCCACTCACACGTGTAAAAGAAGAGAGACACAGAGAGAGAGAGAGATGGTTAAAAAAAAGGTTAAAAAAGGCATGTTGAAGAGGAAATATTATGGGGAAAGGCAAAGCAGAAGGGAGGGGTGTGAAATGTTAGAAAAAATATGTGTGACTGTTAAAACAGCAAACAAAGGCAGGGAACAGCTGGTTCCTTGTCATCATAGCATCACCACAGGCACATCTAGCATTCCTCACTCTCTGTCAAATCTGGAGAAAAGAACAGGTGTGACTGTCTGATCTTTCTTTCCTTCTTTCTCTCTTTCTTTTTCCCTCATTTCCTCTTTTATTCTCTCTCTCTCTCCCTCACAACCTCTTTAACTCTGACTTTCTTTCTTCCTTTTGCTCTTCCTGTGCATCTCCCTCTGTTCTTCACCCTCCTTCCCACAGCCTATATATAACACCACACAGCAACACTGTGTGTGCAGCTGCAGAAAATAAATTGCTACTATTCTCTATATGAACTTAATCACATTTGCTTTCTCTCGTTGTTCTCTCTGCAGTGTCCTAATAACGCAAAGGCTAATAAGAGAAAAAAAAAATCTGCCAGGTCCTCTCACTGCCATCCAGACCTGCTAGAGCTTTGTTTATTCCTTGGGCGCTGGCTGTAATTGCCTGTCTGGCAACGCCTCTGCCCAGTAGAGACTTGGCAAATCCAATTGCTTGCTCAGGCTGATTTCAGGAAAACAGGAATAGCAAACAAACATACAAGGAGCGCATTAGTAGAGTGCCCTTTAATTGAGGCTTTATTGTGTACTTTGCAGGTAACTGTGGAGGAGGACCTTGATGCACTATCTGTAATAATGTATGTTAATATATCTTTGTGTTAGTATCAGCTTGGCTCAACCCTGGCAAACCTGATAAGAAATTTGAATTCATTCTGCAGATCTGTCTGTAGTCAAGCTCATTGCAACCCATTTCCAAATCCCCAAAGAAATGGATCCAGCTAATTCTGTATGAGGTGGGTTTCACGTGACAAGAAACAGAGAGGTTGCATTAATGGTGTCACTGTGAAACTTTAGATATGTTTTTTTTTTTTTTTTGCTTTGAAATTGAGCACACAAGTGTATATAAAACCTTTGCTCTGATGCATCAATTTAACTCCGTCCCCTGAGGTCTGAGGTGAATGAACCAACCTTAGGGGTCTTAGGGGTGAGGATTATTCGCTACCTCGTGTATAATTATGTCACGTTTTGTAAGCCATGTATGAAATAGGAAAGTGGAAATGGTCAATAAAACCACTGAAATCTCATAAATAATGTAAACAGAGAAACATTAAGCCAAACATCTCCTGTATTATTTATCAGTTTAACAACATAACATTGTGAACATGAATGCATTTTACACCATGTGAAATCTTGGTGTGAAAACTAAGCTTCAGCAAGTCTCAATAATTGGGGCTGTTATGGACAGGGAATGAAACTCCCACACCCCGCAGCTATGCTCTCTCTCAAAAGAGGGTTTGATTCTGCACGTCCGCCAAAAGAAAAATAACAAATAACAACTCGTTCCAGGCTCATCTCAGTGCAATTAAAATGATATGGCATCAGGGCTCTTTATCTTTTTCATCTGTAATGAATATGGCAAAGCATCAGGAGGAAGCTCATATACCCTGAAGAGCTCTCAAATTGTAAGAGTGATAATGCAACCATTGCATTTCATCACAAATGTTGGACAATATGAATACTGTTTTGCAGGCTGTCGGGTGATGCTGTCAACCTTGGAGAAGACAAATGGTTTTTTTTTGTTGGATGATATCACCTGTCTCCACTCTAAGGTTAAGGGGAAGGAGCAGCAGGTAAGGGGGGCCCAGCTGTTGGCTGGGTGCCATATACTCCTATTCTGCTCATCAACCAAATGCATTTATTTAGAGAGACATGCACACACTTGTGACACTTTGACACACACACAAATATGCACACACACACACACACACACACAAATGCAGAGGGACCAGCCCAGACAGATCCATAACCTAAGAAAAACAAACTGTCACACACAACTATTGTCTCTGTTCTGTGGACTCTCAGTGACTTTGCATAGCAATGCTGTCTGCTCATGCTCATCTTACGCAAGGTAAAAAAAAACCTTCCTCATTCAAGACTGCTGGCAACACTGACCTACTCTAGAGCTACAAGAAGAATTGAAGTGTTGTGTGAGGCACCCACAGGAGACAGAATGGCACCGAGGCTTTGGTTAGATGCGGATTGGGTCTCTCGTTGGCTCAGTGTGTGACAGCGAGTTTATCGGGTGTCATCCACAAAAGGGATAGCTCAACCCAAATGTGCAATGGGTATGGCTAGACCACCTTCTCTGTTACAGTTGGAAGGGTTTTTGTACAGATGGGGGGATTTGTGAAGGGACGCGGCTACAGATGTGCACAGCATGCATGTTTGTCTCCTGGTGTTCCTCAACTGAATCTATGGGTCTACAGAGGGATGTATGCCAGAAAGAATTATACAGTGTGAGAAAAATGCCGAGGCATATAAAAAGAAAAGCCAGTGAATTTTAACAAGCTTTTATTTTTGCACCAAAAATCCCACAGGCCTCCAGTTCTGCTGTTTCCTTTTCTGACTGCCTTACTACCTCATGTGGTGTTGAATATTATACAATCAACTCACTAGGTAATCAGCCCTGCACATCAGAACAATATAATTCAGACGAAATTGTACATTATTATACCACAGACCCCTAGTTTCTTCTTGCCATAAAGCTGACTGAAACCCATAAAAAAAGGGTTCAGATGAAGGCACCAATTTCTGCCGATGATCGACAATTAAAAAGACAGGTGACCACTGACTCAGTGTTGGAGTCCGAGCTGCCAGCGCTCCACACCGTGCTTGTCGACTACTATTTGAAGTCTGAAGCTTTGAGCTCAATTAATTACCACCTTCCCACCCACTCAGGAATCCCCCTGGGCCTTGCCTGCTTAGTTTAACTCGTTTTTTACGGATGAAAGACTCTGTGATGGTGATATGTGTGTGTGTGTGTGTGTGTGTGTGTGTGTGTGTGTCCCCAGGGGATCCTGATCTGCAACACTAACTTTGCCATAGACTAACCGTCCATAAGGGCTCAGCAGATTCCTCTCTTTTAAGTAGTTGCTCAGTCTCAGTGGAAGCCGACCTTCCCTCTGTGGTTGGACCAGAAAACATTAGTCATTAGACTGACAGGCTCATTCTATTAATAAAGCACAGATAAAGCATTTCTGCTCAGCAAAGTGATTTCTAAATTAATGTAATAAATAAAAGACGGAAACTAGAGAGAGAATTAGATTAAACTAGGACACAAAAACATCTAAGAGGCCTCCATTTTGGAAGGCTATGCCAGAGTAATATTAATTGCAATTGTTACCAGTGGTAATCAGTAAAGGGGACTCAAGAAGAGAGAAAGAATTAATCCTTACCATCTTATAAAAGAATGGACTCGGTTGTTGATTCAACACAGGCAATACATACAATGTGCTGGGCATTTTTAGACAGACAGGTTAGCTCTTCCACAGTCATTGTGCAACAACTACAAATGCAAAGTCACTCTTCGACAGGACCCATACACCAGTTAGGAGTGGATCTAACAGAAGGTCCTCAGTGACCTGTAGCATTGTGCTCACCCCAACACAAGCATGTGCGTAATGAGATTCCATCCCACATTATTCCCTCATACCATAATGGTTAGCTATACACATAGGGGACAAAGAGTGTTGTACGGGTGGGTGGATGTGTGTGTTTGTGTGTGTGTGTGTGTGTGTGTGTGTGTGTGTTTCAGTACATCTCTGTTTGGCATAGAGCCCATGAATTCTGACTCACATTCTCTGTCTGCCTCAAAGGGCCTTGAATCCTCCTAACAACTGGACAGTCGGAGGATGAATGTTTGCTAAGTCCATCTTTTGGCTCTTGAGTGTTTTTCCCCCTGATATTTATTTATTTATTCATTCATTTATTTGTTTGTTTGTTTGTTTGTTTGTGGTCAGGACAGTGTAAATACTCTAGAGAGGTGACTCTGCACCTTACCTCTGCTCCCTTCATCCTCCTGTCCCCACAGGAGGCAGGATATATGAGTGGATTACTTTGGCATCACTTCCAGTGCTGTGGATCATCTAATCGTAGGAACCCATAAACAGGCCTGTGGGGCAATCCATCAAGAGTCGGCGAGGTGCTCAGGTTTAGGTGCGGTACATATGATGGCATGCTGCTGGGCATTACTGCGGCCAGGGATAGATGTGTCCTTCCTCTTCCTCACTCTTCATCTCATCCTTTTACTGCTGCCTCCGCCAGCGCTGATGATAACATAATCACTGCTCCTAATGTAATTAGTGTGAAAACACACTCTCACTCACACTCACACACACACACACACACACACACACACACACACACACAAAAAAAAACACACTGACACTCTCACTCTAACTCTCACTCACACTCACACACACACAGACTCACACACACATATGCTCAGACAAATTCATCTCTCACCTGCATGCTCACTCATGTTCTCACACAGTGGTATCCACATTCACATTTGCTGACAAATAGCGTTATCACATTCACCCTGAATTCACCCACCCACACACACACACACACACACACACACACACACACACTTAGGCATAGGTGATCACACACTGTCACACCCACAGGCTCTTAGTTTTTCTCTTTCTCTTTCTCTCTCTCTCAGTCACGCACACATACACACACACACACACACACACACACACACAGGCATAGGTGATCACACACTGTCACACCCACAGGCTCCCAGTTTCTCTCAGCCACGCACAGATACACACACACACACACACACACACACACACACACACACACACACAGACTCTCTACACGACCATGATTCACAGACTCTCACCACTTTCACACTCACATGCTCTCTGTCTCTCTCCCTTTTCCATACATGCCCTCATACATGCCCTCTGCACCACAATGCTTGGTGAACCCTCAGTAGCTCTCAACACCTCTGTAAACTCAGCTAATTTCATGGCTGTTTCTTTTCCACTTTCACATATACCAGCATGACTCATACAGTCACAATCTAACAAAAAGAAACAAGAGAAAGGTCTTCAAATGAGGGTACAGTGGCCATATAATGGTTGGGTTAGATAGTTCTTTCCCCCGGCATAAGAACAGTCCAGTCTGCTCTCTTCTCCTCTTTTCTTCTCTCCTCTCTTGCTTTGGAGTGTCCAATTTCCACAAGGCCTGGCTGTGCTGTACTTGTTTCCAGGTTGTGTCACAGTGGATCAGCCTTGGCCTTTTCCTCTCTCCGTTTCCTCTCCCTTTCTCTCCATCTCCACAGGACTCTGCCCTTTAAAAAAACACCCCAACACTCCCCTTGCTTTGCATACTCTTCCCCAGCAGCACTCTTGCTCAAGGTTGGAACAGAGCTCATCAAAATTATTTCCAGAAAGTTCCTTCACATTGAATCCCTGTAAATGTTCTTCTTTACACAGCCCTTATTGTAAAATGCTCCTAAATATCCATGCATTGATCGCTAGAGTCCCCTAACAGCTGAATGGTTTGATTGGGCCCCTGCCGTCCGATATTACATGTAAAAGGAAGAGTTCACTCAGAAGTCATTTGACAGACATCCTATTGGGGGAGAAATGTAACCCTCCTTACTAATTGAAAAGGTTTGGATGCAAAGAGCTGGCCTGAATGAGTCTGAAGATCATCACTGGTTTTAATTAAGACTTCCTTCCCCTAGGTTAACTCAGAGCAGATTCTGACATGGCTCTCTTTGTCTCCCTGACTCTGAGGGGTTCTTTTATCTGAAAAGAGAGAGAGAGGAACAAATCGAACAACATCAGACATCTGACATTTGGACATTGTTGAATTTGTGCCTCTGTCCGCCTCAATAAGGGCTTTGTCGCACCGGGAGCCACTTCATCAGCTGGGCATCCAACGCATCGCTGCAGCGGCTGGCGACAATACAAACCCGCTCTCTATTGGCAGATTGTGAAGCACAAATGCCAACCTCTGATGAGATGACATAATTGCTGCAGTGGCATTAAATACAACAACCACTGCGGCCACGCTCAGGCATTCCGCTCCTCACTGTCTGTGAATAGTCACGCTCACTGATGAGACTGAAAGCGGGCCGCTTCACACAGACCATCATGTGTGCGTGTGAAATCAGTTAGGCTGTGCTCCCATACGTTTGCCATTACATAAACACAAGCGCACTCTATCTTTCATGAGGCCTAGATAGGAGATAGCTATCTCTTGGCACTGTGACTATGCTGGGCTTGCAAACCCTTGCTTAATGATCAGGTTTCCTTGAAATGAATAGTGTCGGTAAACTTACTGCACCGCGGTTCTACACGTAGGATGCATTAAAAAACACACGTGTGTAAAGAACATCCTGTCAATTTGTTGTGCAAACAAGTGTAGAACACAGTTACACGGGGGGGTTTCCAGTTTCCAGTTTCCACCTTTGCAGGTTTGAGCTCCTCTGAAGGCAGTGGGTAGAAGTGAGAGTGTGGGGAGTGGGGTGTTGGGGGAGGTGGGGAGGGGCAGTTAGCAGGTCTAAACAGGTACCTGCACAGCTGCACAGGGAGACAGGGAGACATGGAAGATGACAGAGGTAACACAGAAAAAGAAAGTTTCCGTCATTCCCCTGTGGCCATTAGTTAATTTGCCCCCTGAAAAGCGGCATTGCTTCCAGTGAGCCATTTAGGGCTCCCGGAATACTTGTGACTCCACTCCCTGAGTCTACGGCACCGCATAGGAATTTTCCTTGTGGAGCTGTCAAATTGGTAGAACTTTCCACCATCAAAAAATGTGTGAGTGTATGTGTGTTTGTGTGTAAGGTGTATTGAAGTGTGTTTATGAAAGGTGTGTGTGTGTGCATGGGGAGTGTCACAAAACAAATGAGATGACCTAAAAATGACATCATCCATTGATATGTAACACGGTGAAAACCAGCATAGCTCAGAGCAGCACAGATTTCTGAACAGCCTATTGTATCCCAGACATGACGTGCAATGCAGTGCAATATTTTCCAAAGTATCCATGGAGTAGCAGGTTCACAACAGATCCTTAGAATTGTCCAATTGCAGAGAAAACAGAGAGAATGTGTAACCTGTACATAACAAATAGGGCCTATGTTAGGGCACACTCAGCATCATGTCAAAGCCTCCTGTTTAACACAATGCAATGCTCAGCTGCTCCCGAAATAGCAGCCTGACCTGACCTCATCCCTGACCTTGATGCCCCCTATTAACGGAAGACACAACAGTAGGAGGCTGGTGTGTTATCTGCCCATCCCATGAGCTGAGGAAGGAAACCTGAGAGGGATTGGAAGGATCCCTCAACAAGACCCTTGGGTGGCCACCTCAACAGAATGAGCGATGACACATACATCAGCTTTTAAATGGATGAACCTCTGAGTCTCTGTAACAGTGGCCCAGAAAGGGTTTAAACTGACTGCTCCTTTCACTAAAAACAACAACAACAACAACAAAACACAAAACAAAACACAACAACAAAATGAAAACACGCCCAAGGCTGCCGGAACTCTCACCTCCCAGAACAAACATTCGGCCATGGCAGCTCACCGTGTTTGGTGCAAACACACACTTGAATGGTCATGGCAATCATGATTACACTATCACAAGCCCTCTCTGACTGTTTGTAGTCTGGCCAGTGTATCTCTGTGAGATACAAGTACCCACAAACCCCAAATGAAACTATGACTGGATCAACCTTTGAAAGCTGCCATCCAAGGTGAAGTTTTCTGTGCCTCTTTGCTTCACTTACATGGATGGGCTTACATGGATACAAAGACATAGTTACAGCTGAAACTCCCTATTTTCACCCAAGGACATAGATTTGATAGGACTACTTGTACTCTCTCTCCTCCACGCCCCCCCCCCCCCACACATACACTCACTCACTCACACACACACACATACACATGCACACAGACACATACACACACAATGACACATATACTCACACTTGTCTCTGCTTCTTCACAGTTCAGTGTATCCCTTGAAAAGTTCTATTTAATCATGGGTACTTAGAGAATGAGAGGGAGGAACTGGTGAATAGATTTGGCGCTGGTGGTAGAGGTGCTCTTCGGCAACCGAAGAGTTGCAGGTTCGAGCCCCACTCTATCTGACCCCATCAAAGTGTCCTTGAGCAAGATACTGAACCCCAAATTGCTCCCGGTGGCACCTTGCATGCCTCCGCCACCGGTGTGTGTGTGAATGAATGAATGAATGAATGTGAGGCATACTCTGTAAAGTGCTTTGAGTTCTCGTAGGAGTAGAAAAGCGCTATATAAATGCAGTCCATTTACCATTTCCACTCGTGACAAATGCATATAGTATTGCAGATACATGGATAATTGCCCATCTCGTCCTAACATGCCACAAAGTCTTCTTTGTCCAGATGAATTTGCAGTTTTAGAGGTAAGAGAGAGGGGGCGGGGGGAGTTCTATATTAGTTTATTAATTCCCTTTCCTCATAGAAACTCCCTTGAATAGTTGTTAAGCACCAACAAAGGGGACAGTCCCAAAACTGGTGACGCATTAACTTCTTGACTCAGGAAGGGAGGAGGCAAAGGGCCAAGAAGACAATCAAGGAGGGGAGCAAAACGTCTACGTCGGTAATCAGCAGCTCAGAGAGAGGAGAGACGCTTGTATCATTTTTCTCTCACGGAAGGTGGGATTATCATTCAATAATTGCCAGAGAGGCTTGGTCCATACTTTCAATGGTATGCCAGACTGTAAAGTTGCACGCAACTTTTGTTAACCTGTTGAGAGGAAGAGTTTGCATTCCAATCGGTCAGGATTTGCAGGTGGCGGAACTGCGGCGAGAGCCTAGGCGACAAATCTGGGGAATTAATAACATAACATTAGTCAGTTTTGATCGACAAGACGCTAGAAATCGACGGAATGTCAAGACAGTTTCACGATTAGTCTGAAAACTGATATGTTCACGTTGACAGAACTCCCTGAAATGGGGGGCGAAGTGCGCGGAATTTTAATGAAAGAATTAATCGGAAGACGTCCTAAAGAAACACAACAGTAGGATCTGTCTCTTTGCTTTGGTAGTAGATAAATTGTTTGTGTACTCGTCATGATGCGCTGGAGCACGATTGCCTTCTTGATTGCTGGAGTTCTCCTTCTGCCCTCAGAAACTCAGGACACCTTACCTGTTGCAGGTGAGTGTGCAATAACCAAAAACACAAGCTTTGCCATGGTAGTGTGGTAGTTATATTTTTGAATTGCGCTCAGTAACACTCATTGTCCTTATAGTTAACGGAACTCCACAAAAGTATTCGGAAGATTATTAACTAACTAGGAAGTTATCAATAAAGAATGCAGAGGCATCCAGAGGGTAACTAGTCAAGTGAGACACAAAAGTTGTGATGTGTTCAAACAACTGTTCAAACCTGTACACATGCCAAGCACACACACACTAAAATAAACAATATGCATCTGAGTCTGACCCACTGAGAACCGAGATTAGATGTAGAGTGCCCATGCTGTCAAATGAATAGAGGCAGCTCTAAATCAACTAGTGTGTTTGTGGTTTGTTAGTGTAAATGATGAACACAGCATCAAAGTAAATCTATCTCTCTGCTCTCTCTCTCAGTCTCTCTGTGGGGTGTGTGTGTGTACCTGGCAACTGCTGTGAAAGAAAGTATAGAGACACAGTGAGAGGGCCAGGAAAAAAAGACACATGGCTTATTTGATACATTTTATTTCAATAAAAGAATCCACTAATTCACCCCTTGCCAAATTTTTTTGGCTATAAAACACAGTTTTGTTGTTATGTTGTTACCACAAAGGATTCCATTGTGTCTTCTCCAAAATGTTCATTTGGAAGGCAGATAAGAAAGGTTACACCAAGATGCACATACATATACAGATGTGAAGTCTTAAGAAACACATATTTGGGTTTGCAGGTACAGGGCAGCACTCTGTTTGTACAAGTGTCAAGAGGCTGTGGTGGTGGTCCGAATGAAAGTTCTCAAAAACATGTCCAAATACAGTATCTGTGTCAGTGAGTTTAGTATAAAAAAGAGAGACCTTTTCCCACAGGAATGCAGGAAAGGCACATTCTTTTTATCCTTTGTGTATAAGTTGCCAATACTAATCCAGTCCTTCCCCTCTTCCCCTGTTATTCCAGGGTCTCTCTATCCTTTTCTTTCCCCACTTCTCTCTATCCCTCTTTTAATTCCCAGGGTTCACCTTTTAATTTAGCCTTTGGCACTATTTATTACATGCCTTCACACTGTCGTTTTTTTCCCCTCTGTTTTTAGCTGGTGATATCAGGTTATTTGAGGGTTAGAGAGGGATGAGATAACTTTACTTCTCTCTCTCACCCTGTTTTCGTCTCTGCTCATCTTTCTTGTCTTTCGCTTTTTGTCCAGGACTTCATAAAACTTCAATGACTGCTGGCTATTTTTTGCAACTATAGTCTTCACCCCAAGATGAAAGAATAAAAGCAGTACACAGGGTTTCAAAGAGAAAGAAAAATGTAGAATTGCAATATACATCATTATGTTAACATGTTATGCTGACTGCATACTTTATAACATTATACTTAATTAGTTTGAGTGTGTGTGTGTAGCAAGTGTTTGATGGTGCATGTGAACATACCTTGGCAGGCGTGGGCTACCACCATTGTTCTCTGGTCTACCTTTGTGCTGTTTTGCTCCAGGTTGGGCCTGTAATGGCTTCCACACATCTTTACTCCTGGGTGCTATCATGTTGCTGCTTCATTAAATGCATTCAGCCTCACTCAATGCCTCACAGGAGTCTATGTGTTTTTCTCACGACACAGAGCCAAAGGTGTGTGTGTGTGTGTTTGCGCGCACATATCTGTGTGTGGAGCGTGAGGTGCTAACTATTTTCTCATTATCTCTTGCACTCTAAACCTCTTTTCTCTTGCTTCCTCAGTTTGTCATAACACAACATGGATTAGGAATAGTGTTAAATATGTTATTTGATGATGAGGAGAAAAGAAAACAAACTGAATATGTGACTTTCATTTTGCAAGAGTAACAGCAATCCCCTGCAGTGGCTAATACCATAAGCAAACAAAAATCTCTGTATGTGTGAAATGGAGTTCATCATTACAAGGCTGATTGGTTTCTAGACCCCCAGCCTGTCGAGGTAATCAGTGTCTGTGCTGGTGCGTAAGCTATAGGCGCTAGGTTGGCTGCTTTTTGCTCCATGCAAATTAAAGGCACCATGCATAATTTTCTGTGGATGACTTATTTTTCTACACACACTATAACCATATATTTTGGAAGGCACAGAAATTCTGGTCTATGAACATTATTTCTTTCATTTTTCAAAGCACAAGGAAATGCATAGGATTCTTTGATATGTTAGTAAACGTTACATTGTTTTACATGGCTAGAGAAATTGTTGCAGTTAAAAGGTTGTATGTTGAACAGATGTTTTTGTAATACAGAATATATGTAATATGTATATTCTGTAAATGCAAACTAATGTTACTTTCACCACATGTGAACAAACAAGCACTATCAGGGAGTCGGGGGATTTCCAGAGATGGCTATAATAATAATGTCGACTTTGTTTACCTTTCTCTTCCACCTCTGCTTCCTCTGTGTCTTCTCCTCCTGGTGTGTGGTCCCCACCTATCCCTTCTCCTTCACCTCCAGTGTTGAACTGCTGTGAGGGGGACATCGCCATCGTCCTGGATGCCTCGAGTAGTGTCGCCGCCTATGAGTTCACCCATATGGTCAACTTTCTGGCCGACCTGCTTCACCCCTTCCAGCTGGGCAGGAACCATGTCCGGGTGGGACTCCTCCAGGTGGGAACGGAGCCCCAACTGGAGTTTGGTCTGAATGCCCATAACACCCAAGGTGAGCTACGCTGGGCAATACGCAACACCCAGCAGCTCCATGGTGACACCAACACGGTGGCAGCTCTGCGCATGGCCCAGAGACTGCTGGGAGTGCTTCCTGGGACCAAGCGCAGGGATGGGCCTCCAAAGGTGCTCCTGTGGCTGACGGATGGTGTTCAGCCCGGGCCGGTGGAGGAGCCCATGGCAGAGCTGCGACAAGCAGGTGTGGCGGTCCTGGCTATCTCCACGGGCTCCAGCAACTACCAGGTGCTCCGTCGTTTGGTGTCTCCACCCATTGAGGACCACTTGCACTTTGTGGACGTGGATGACATTAGCATCATCAGAGAGGACCTCAGAGAAGCCATCATTAGTAAGAGAAAATAAGCTACTCACACTGCTTTGTGCAAAAGAGGGAGAAAGAGCATGAGAGAGAATGAGAGAAGAGAAGAGAAAAGAACAGATACAGAGACTGAAATAGAGATGGAGGGTGTGAGGGTGTGAAGAGACAGAGCACTGAGAGAGAACAAAAGAGAGAAAGAGAGGGAGAGAGAAAAAGAGAGAGGTGGAGAGGTCAAAACCGAGTAAGTGATTGAGACAGATTGTATAAAGAGAGAAAAAGTCATTTGAGGAAAAAAAAAAGATGAAAGGAAATAGATGGGCTGGTGGGCCGAGCGATGGTGCAGCTGGGCCCAGACATGACAATGTGTGGACAGCGAGCGCTGTTAATTTAGTTTCATGAGATGACTGATTTGGGGCTCAAAGCGAATTACGAGGAGATGGAAAAAACTCGCAGGCTTGTCAGAAAAAAGAGCATTGTCCAAATACACACGCACACACACACACAGACACACACATCACACACACAGGCTGCTACACGCCACTGTGGAACAATCCCTATTTAGAAGTCACGTGTGCCTTCTCTGTTCAATGTAACTATGTTCATAATCGACAAATAATAAATCCTTTCAGATTTGCACTTGGAAAAACAGCACAGCTGTTCAGGCAGGCAGTCAATCGTGCAGGCGGCTTCTCGGGATGAGAGTGAGTGAGACGAGACAAGGCGAGACGAGAGGAGACGAGAGCTCCCTGACAGCAGCTTATGCAGCCTTCCTCTGCAGCTCCACTCTTTGACTTGTTAAATGTTTCTAATGAACCTTGGCTTGTCTCCTTTCATCCCCCTCCTGTTGCACACACTTTCTCTGTCCTCCTCTCTCTGCAACTCTCTCTCCCACCCCCCACCCCCTTTCTTTCACACACACACACACACACTCACACACACTTTCACATGCTGTATCACTATCAGTCTAGTTTTGTACCACCCGAAGGATTTTATGGATTAGAACGATCGTGCTACACCTGTTGGTGTATTAAAAACTCTCATTCAGCCCATCAAAAACAGAATGGAGGCTTATAGTGCCCACTACGTTGAAATGCAATTTTCACTCACGCTTGAACAGTGAATACAAATGAACCCTTTTTGAATTGCAAGTGCATTCAGCACCATAGTGGCTTCTGATGCAGCATTGCTTAATCAGTGAATATAAATCAACTTTACATTATAGTTGTGGTTTAGGGCTCGGAAGAGCAATCTTCTTTACTGCATGAACGTGTGGCTGAGCTTGTCGTATTAAACAGGCTCAGAACTCTTTTGACTTGATGAGCTGAGGGGAATCAGTTGCATTTGTTTGGAAACTGAATGAAAACCTGTGCCCATTGTGGACAGAATTGCTTGTCCAACACTTAGAAAGCAATGGCGGTTTTTGCTTTCATGTCGATATTATAGTAAGAGTGTCAGAAGCAGCTGAGAGAAAGAAAATGGGAAATTAATTGGGAAATTGGGAAATTTAGGGTCCTTAGGACCAAGATATGCTGATGCTTATACAATGCCCCACCTTCACTGATGTTCTTTTTTAATTTCATTTGTATAATCTGTTCTTCTCCTGGCACCAGAGATCATCCGTGCAGATCGGCTTCAGGTGCGCGATGTGACTTCCAGGAGTGCCACCCTGCAGTGGAGGCCAGTCCTGACTGCACACACTGAAATCTACAGACTGCAGTACGTAGCCTCAGCAGGCGGGCTAACCCGGAGGCAGAGCCTGGCGGGAGAATCCAGCACGGCACAACTGACCGATCTGAAGCCAGGGACCATGTACACTGCAACACTCACTCCTGAGTCCAACCAGCAGCCCCTCAAAACTCTAAGCGTGAGCTTCACCACACTATCAGGTGAGTGGGAGAAGGTGGGAGAGGGTAAAAGAGAGAGAGTGACTGAAAAGGAAAGAAAGTTTCCCATCAACCTTTCCATTTTTAAACCCACTAATCAATTGGTGTGTCATTGTCATTACAACCATACAAAAAAAAAAAAACATGGAGAGGAGGTGGAGTAATTGCTGATCCAACTTCAGCATCAACTTCATTCTCATATCGTGTTCAATTTACATTTGAAAACTGGTTTTCTCTGTTTGAGAATGGCATAGAACAGGAATGAGTGTGATGGGGGGAAAGACATTGAACATAAGATAGATGTGCAGAGTAGGAGGATGAAGGAGAACACAGACAGAAGACAGGAATGTGTTGAGAGAGACTGGTGAGGAAGAGGAGGAAAGGGAGCAATGGCTTTTAAACCCTCCTCACTACCCTAGGCCTGAAGCTACCTGACACTAGTGGCAGCTCACTACCTGTTGAGAGAAAATGGAGGGGATGATGAGAGAGAGAAAAGAAAGGGAAAAGAAAGAACTGAGATTCAGAGGAAGTGTATGTGTGTGAGAGGGAGAGAGAGAGATGCAGAGAAGGAGAAATGGATAAAAAAATCAGAGGGGTAGAAAGCTGTGCAGATGGATGAGATGAAACTGTCAGACAGTGAAACTGTATGTGGCTGAATTATAGATAGATGAGTCAAGAAGTTAATTTCACTTGATACATTTTCTCATAATCTGTCTTTATCTGCCTGCCTTGTAAGAAGAAGGTTTGCATTAAAGGTCAAGGTGTTCATACTTGAAACAAAAGAGAAAATTACTGAAATCGCTCTACAAAAGATGTTCCTTTAGAATAACATGTGCTTTGGGTATTCACTTAAGACTGAAAGGTTCAATGTCTGATGACAGAAGAAAAAACTGTCTTAAAGCATATGCCTAACTAATATTTCAGATGTTCCAGAAATTCTGAGTCCAACCATTGTCTCCATTTCTGAGTCGGGCCCAGACCATGTGCGTGTGAGCTGGGGTCCACTGCAGCCTCGTCGAGTGCGACAGTACCAGGTAGAGTACGCGGTGCTACCTTCCGGAACGGTCCGAACAGTCAACCTCCAGAGTCATGAGAACTCCACCTTGCTGACTCAACTTCGATCAGCTACACAATACCTGGTCACAGTCACCGCCTTGCACCTCTCTGGCCAGGAGAGGGCGATGTCGGTCAAAGCCTGCACACAGGAGGGTAAGAGAAGATCCTCAAATCTTAGGATTGCCTGATTTATATCTAAGTCTACTAATGGATGAATGGGACAGATAGGATGGATGACTTGTCATTACTGAAGAGAAAACAATATAAGGATACTGTCTTAGAAGATCAGTCCTATCTGGAGCCTGTCTCTATCTTTCCACAAATTTCACTTCAGTCACTGTGGTTTAAAAGTAATCCATTTAAGATGTATTTTTGTAAGAGACCTCAGTTGTTGGCACAGAACAACAAAAGTGATTCATTCAGCCTGTGCTGTATTGTGCTTTAAAGAGCTTGTGAGATGTGAGAGGCATTCAAGTCTGTACCTCAGGCCTCAGCAAATGCATTCACATCACTTCTGATGAATGAAGCCACTTGCTGCAGGGATGCTGATAAACGCAATCCTATTTTTGCAGGAGGCTGCTCACATCAGTGTTTTACAGAACCAGAAACACAATCCACAGTTTGCTGACAGTTAAAAAACTCTACTACTTTTCTGATAATACTCTGTGGCTGACTTGAATATAGATAGACAATTAGGGGAAATGCTAGAAGCAAACATGGTTTCATTGACTATGATCACTCACATTTACGGGTTCATCAGCCAAGCACATTATACCCACATTTCAGTTGATTGATTATATGTGTGTGTTACCAAGGTTATTTTGTTTAGAGATGAAGTGGATTAGAAGACATGTTCAGACCCAGCCATGATGAAAGTTTGATATTTATCTAGCAGACATAGATGAGATATCCCCACCCTTCACAAACAAACTAACTGACACCTAGGGCTTATGTGTGCAGCAGATTTGGAGATTAATATTTTCAGTCTAGTGGTCTAAGCCTCTCCATATCTCATGACACATTCATAACACTCTTCAGGCATAAAATGGTGTGGTGTTGCCTCTCCCGTGTCATTTGCATTTCTCTGATGAGATGCATGGTCTACTCATTGTATTTAATAATAATAATAATAATAATAGTAATTATTATTATTATTATTATTATTATAAAAATAACAAAAAATTGTGTTTGAGTATACTATATATATATGAAAACTTATACTAGGTGCTGTTCCCACATGCTTGGTATGGTAGGCATAAACCTAGACAGATTTGCATTTCATCACTGCCATTGCAGTTAAAAGTAATGATTGATAAGGATATAGCCAGAGGAACTTTCCCAAAAGGTCACCGACTTTTAAAAAAAAAAAAAAAAAAGAAAGAAAGGAGGAACCCCACCCCACCCCAACATTCTTGAGGCTGTTATGCATAATTTACAATGTCAAAAGAAAAAGTCCCTTGTATGGAGAAGACTCAGCCTCTTTAGTAAGCTGCTGATGCTCCAAAACTTATGACCTTGACATAGCTAGATTTATACACAGGTTTTTTTTTACCTTAGAGAGAGAGAGACTGTGTGTGTGTGTGTGTATGCGTATGCGTGTGCAAGTGCGTGTGTGTGTGTGTATGCGTGTGCAAGTGTGTGTGTGTGTGTATGCATGTGCAAGTGCGTGTGTGTATGCGTGTGTGTATATGTGTGTGTGAGTGGCTGACAGAGCAGTGGGCCAAATGTAGCTCAGGCGTGGTGCAGACAGTTAACCTGGTTGAACTCTGAGAGCTGTGCTGTTCCCAGACTAAATCATGTCTGTTCTGATCTTATCTCTTGTCATTCACTCTCTATCTTGCCCTCCATCCTCCCCATCCTTCTTTCTTCATGTCAACCTGTATCAACCTAATCCTCATTTCTCTGCCTTGTACTTTTTCTTCTTAATCGCTCCACCTCAAACATGCACTCTTCATCTGCTCTTCATCTAATGCTCTGCTTTTCTCTTTTTGACTGTCTTTTCCCATTACATTTCCCATTCCCTGTTTTCCTCTCCCAAATGTTCTCCTGCTTTCGTTTCATTATCTGTTCTCCTCTATTTAAATGTTCTACTTTTTCTTGCTAACCTTTGGCACCTCTTTTTCTTCACATTCCCCCTCTCTCTCGATCTCTCTCTTTTTCCCCTCCTTATCTTCCATTTCCTTTTGTATATCTCCCTTTGTAATTCTAATTGCCCTTCTGTATATCTCTTCACTCTCTTTCCCTATCTCCCTTCTGCTTCACTATCTCTTAATTTACATTCCACCCTCTTTCTGCTCTCTTTCTCTCTCTATCCATCTCAGTGGTGCCCCCTCTGGAGGATCTGCAGTTGAAGCCCATGGGCGGGGACTCTGTGCAGGTGGAGTGGAGAGGTCGGACAGGTGGACTACAGGGCTACTGGGTGAGCTGGGATGGAGTCAGAGCATCATCCTCCCGCTCACCATCCTCCTCCTCTTCATCTCTCTACCTTCCATCCAGCTCTGCGTCCACCTTCCTCACTAACCTGGCACCAAACAGCCGTGTGTGTGTGTCCCCTGTGTATAAGACAGCACGGGGACAAGGCCTGTGCTGCACACACACATATTCAGGTTTGGATGACTTTCATACAGTGATCTTACTGGCATGCTGCATATATTACAAACAACATACCATTAATGTCTGTTATTGATATGTGTATGTGTGTAACATATGTTATCGATATGTTCACATTTGACATCGGCCAGGTTTAAAAAAACACTGAACAAAACCTGAATGTAAATTCCTCACAAAGGAACTCTATGCTCAATTTCAGGCTTTAAAGTAACTAATTTGAATGTAATCACCTGCAGCAATCCAAATACTGCCATCCTAATTTGTTATTTAATTCAGCACCTGTCTTGCTGCATTTAGCAACATCTGTGTCAGTGTTTTGACAGTGAATAATGCTCTCAACAGTGAAGTGCCCTTAAGTACTGTAACTGCTTCTGGCATATAAACGTAGTCATCTTAGTACATCTTTACAGTGATGTATTTATCTCGTTTCCTTTGTTGCTCTCCTCTCCCCATCTCATCTTTTTCTGGATGTCCCTCTTCTTACCTGCAGACTCTTGGCAGTAGATGTCCTATTCTCTGAATCCTCTTGGAAACCAAGAGCAAACACCAAAACTACTCTGATGGAAAATAGGGCAAGATCATCATCTCTTCTCTGCAAAACCCATCAAGTTTCACTGTTGCTTCTCAGTGAACGATTATAGCCAACAAATGGACAAATCAATGTCCTATTTATGGTTGGAGTAAGATTGGAAGTGTGTAGCAGAGGCCATGGATGAGACTGACTGTACATCACCTGACCGAAAAGCCGAAAGCAGAAAATTGAAGAAAGGGAGAGACAAATGTATTTCAATACCAGACATTTCAAATAGTTTCAGCGTAGGATGTTGAAGTCAGCTGTAGAGGAAATGAAACGCAATAGACAGCATGTCTCTTGTCTCTTAAACTGTTGTTGGTGAAATTGTTGTTCCCCATCCCTTGCCACCTACCCCCCCCCCCCCCAAAAAAAAAAAAAAAAGAAAAACAAAAAACACACAGATACACATGCAAAGACATAAAATGACATTTATCTATCTAAACTACCAAATATTCACCAATTTTGTTGAAAATATGCCAAAGGCATACATTTATATCGATAATCTTACTAACAGTTTATACTGTATGTAGTCGTATACAGGCTGTCAGTGAGTACACAGTGACACTCAGTGGATATTTTGTCAAATTACACCTGATTTTAAGTCAGTTTATATCAAAGTAACCAGTATAATGTATGAATGTTAATCGAATGAATGTATTTGAAATGTTTCTGTGTTTTGGTATATATATCTTATCTTATCTCCTTTTGAGGTGTAAAAACTGAATTTGATTTATATGATTTGTATAAAAAATTAACACATTTGGTGTTCTCACATTGGTGTGACTTGCATATATGTATGGCCCAACAATAGCGAATTACAAGAAAAATGCACTTCTATATAAAATTTACATAGCTTAAATTAATTAATTACGTAAAGGTAAAGCCTAAATAATTGTCACTTCTAGAAGATGTTCTAGATGTTGTGATGAGTAGGCTACATCTAGCAGGAATAAATATAAAGGGCTTATCTGACATTGCTTGTCTTCTCAATGCTCACATTTTAAGAAGAGAAAGTAAGAAACTGTCACACAGTGAAACTCACCTGGTTCAGCCTCTCACCTTGTCTTCTACAATACCCATCTCACTGTCTTCACTCCTTGCTCAACAGACTGCCAAGCTGTCCACACATTCCCCTCACACTACGCATTCACTTTAGCTTTGAAATCACACACAAAAGCTTCAGCTGAACTCTCCTGCCACTAGCAAGCCCCACATTCCTGTTTTAACTTTTACCATGCATGAGTCAGAATTTGCACAAAACAAAAAGGAAGAATAATCCATAGTTCATAGTTTATCAAGTCTGTTGCCTCTGGCTCCATCTAAAACAACAATGGTCTTGTTACAACACTGTTACACTTCAGCAAAAGAAGAAGTTGCACAATTTTATATACAAAGACAATGTTTGTCTTAGTGTATTTGATTTAATATGTAATATTTTGATTTTATGGTGTGGATACCAATATTCACTACATTATTCAGCTTCTAATACTTTTAGAGAAATTCCTTACATAACTGACTGACTGAACTGAAGCACTATTGTACCATGTTAGAATAGCCAATGTGAAGATAAGCAGACTGTCAGCTGAGGACTGATCAAATATTAAAATTTCATATATTATGGCCTATATTAATGTAATTTATAAATGCGATATATTTCATATACACATATATAAATATATTTCATTTATTTATCTTATTGAGTTCATTTGACAGATAGGGTACCTCTGTTTTTGTTAATAAACAAATCTGAATAATTTACTAACCAATCACAAGCTACCAGGAAGTTCTGAGACTCAGCAGAGCGTGTTGGGGCTTGGCTCGGGCGCCTGCTCGTCAGCCTCGGCCTGTCGTCTCTCCTGCTGCCCTCCCCCGAACGCACAATGGCGGCGGGAGATTTGAGACTACCCGGGGAGGGGATACTAATCAAGGACAAATACTATTCCGGAGTAAAGCTCACTCTGGAGAATTGTATTTTACCAGCAGAGCAATTAATTCTAACCCCGTCGGCCAAGCATGGGCTGTCCTGGGAGACGGAGGAGCAATTAAGAATCAGGGGCTGCGAGAGGATACAGGCCGCGGGGATACTACTTCGACTTCCACAGGTTGGCAAAGATGGCTCAGTACTCTCAATCGTGGCTCTAAATCTTTGCCGTGCAGCTTTATGAAATGAAATAAGATACAGTCGGTCTATAAACCCTTGCTATGTTATTCTTTTTGAAAGTTTTTTCATGTGTGTGCTCGGGCCTTTTGTGTTTTCCCCCAAGGAACCTAACTTAACGTTACCCTGTTTTTTTTTTTTTTTTTAAGGAACCATTTCCAGCTCATTCGAACATTTTTGCAGTCTAAATGATTTTGGGCCACTACTCCTTTGCAGGTTGCCATGGCCACTGGGCAGATACTATTCCAGAGGTTTTACTACTGCAAATCATTTGTACGACATTGTGCAGAGGTAAAGTTAAACGATCAGATTTGCAACTTTGCCATAGGTGGGCAATGTGGTGGTGTTCCATTTCATCACTCTGTGAATGTGAAACGTTAGCCCAGTTCATTGCCCTGCTCCTCGGATACTAGGCTATCTCACATTTAGGCTAACGTTACATCCATGATATAACATTTAATTATACCCGCCTATTAATTGCATTTAGTGTAACTATTTGTTTCTTCTCACTCTGCCAGTCATTTATTTACATCCTTCGTCTCCTTTTTAGACGGTTGCCATGGCGTGCGTGCACCTTGCCTCAAAGATTGAAGAGGAGCCACGCAGGGTCCGTGATGTGCTGAATGTGTTCCACTTTTTAAAAGAGAGAGGAGGCAAGTGAGTAAGCATGCTTATTCAGGCCGACACAGTGAGCTCTGCTAGCCGTTTTACTGGGCCTTCATGTGCACAGTTGATGGCATCTACCCGCTACTTCCAGCATTATCAGTCTGTTAGAGTGACACCCTTAGCCTTAATTTGACCAGCATTGTCATAATCTCTACTAAATCCCTTTAATTCAGTTAAAGGGTTCATAATGACTGTACATCTCATTGAAGACTGTGTACTGGACAGGATATTTTATATTATATATGGTTATTTTGAGAAGTGATTGGGGAATGCAGAGAATGTATTCCAAATTAATTGGCCATTGCATCAGGGTAATGCAGTGGATGGATGTTGATGCATATTGTGTTGTCATTTCTAATTTAATTGCATTCCTTCACATTCACATAATTGTCATCTTGCCTTTTTTGGTCTTTATAAGTAGCCTGTGTTTAAAACTCCCAGGATATAGGAAAAAATGGCTTATAATGATGCTGGCTAAAAATAGCTACGCGTATTCAGAATGGAATAAGCTTTAGCCAGGAAAGAAAAGGAGCCTGAAATGGTGCCTCCATGTGACTGAACTTGTATTTGAAGGAACACATGATCATCCGACAGCCTACGCTTGATCAGATTAAAGCATAACATAATTCATCAAAGGTTTTCATACCCCGTAATCATTTCAGATGAGTCTGTCAGAGTGGCTTTCCAAAAACAGTCAGCAGAGACAGCACTAGTCACTAAATTTCAGGTTTTTCCTCTTCTCACAATTTGTGTTCACCAATGTCTTGCATGTTTGTGAGCTGTGTGTCTTTAGACGCGTCAGATTTTGTGCTTCGTGACATGAATAAAGAAATGATTACCTTCTGCTGAACTTGAGGGCTGACTTTCTGCACATGGATTGAACATGACACTAAAAGTCTTCCTCAGTGGATTTCACCACTGAAGTTTTGTTTTAGACAGGAACTTGGCCCTTTTTGCCAGCATCAACAATCACATTCACACCTTAGCAAAACTGTGCACTGTGCATCCATGAAAAATATCTGTATGACACCTTCCTAGACAAAGCATCAGAACATGATTCTGAAAGAAGTGGTAACTAATACCTTAAGTGATGGACCAGTCATGAGTTGCCAGTCTCATGGGAAATATGTGCCTTGTCTTGCAAGTTGCACAAGTTTAAAGCGTCCATTAAACGTATAGCCTCAGCAAAAAGCTAACCCAAATGCACTCTCATGCAGAGGCTACAGCCCCATGCCCTTGGATGGAAGTTACATCAACACGAAGAGTCAAGTGATCAAAGCGGAGAGGAGACTACTAAAGGAGCTGGGCTTCTGTGTGCATGTAAAACACCCTCACAAGGCAAGACCTGACCACATTCACACACATACACAATAATGCACTTGTATGCAGTTTGCCTTGTTGTGTTGTTAAATACTCCAGCTTGTGTTTATAAAAGTTGAAATATATCATCATTAAGGGAGTCCATTTAATGAGGCCAGTCAGTTCTTTCACTCCAAATAAAAAACTATTACTTTGAAGCATTGTAGTATTTTGATCTGAATAATCTTTCATATCAAAATACTACAGTGCTTCAAACAACAATGACAAGATTGTGAGATTGTAATAACTTTTTGTTATTTTATTCTTTTAATTTGGAAAAAACACTACCGCCTCCTTTGCAAAAGTCTTTTAGTAACAGTGTTTTTTGTTTTAGATCATTGTGATGTACCTGCAAGTTTTAGAATGTGAAAAGAATTCAGAACTAGTTCAAATGGCCTGGTAAGTGCTTGTCTCCTGGTTAGCTACACTGTGTTCAGCAGTCATAGTCGGGGAATGTTAGCATTATGACTTAAGAATATATGAATAATGCAATTATAAACCTCTCTGCTTTCTCCTTTTGATTTCTATCACTCATCTCTCTGCAGGAACTACATGAATGACAGTCTGAGGACAGATGTTTTTATGAGGTTCAGTGCAGAGACTGTGGCCTGTGCCTGCATTTACCTGTCTGCCAGATTCCTACAGGTGTCCTGATGCTCTCCTATAACTTACCAATTAGTAGGCAAAAGCTTGAAAATGTTCCCAGTTTGTGAAAAAGTTAGGATGTTCATTACATACTGCAATTGGCAAATGCCCTTGTTACACACTGAGCAGATAGCCTTATTTAAAGTTGTTACAATTATACTAGTTCAGTTGTGTTGTTTTGTGTGGTTTTGCTTGTATTTACTGTGTTGCTTGTGTATGTTTAAATTCTTGGTCAGATCCCTCTTCCAGATGAGCCCCCATGGTTCCTGTTGTTCGGAGCGACAGAAGAGAACTTGCAGGACATCTCTGGAAAGATCCTGCACCTCTACACCCTCCAAAACATACCCCTGTTCACCCTTCTGAAGCAGGTAGAGGAGATGCGTCAGGCCTTGGATGTGCTCGACAGCAAAGGAATGCCCAGCATTGTGGTGTCTGCTGCTGCCACCCCCAACGTGGAGCCCATCAGCAGCTTCTCCCCTGCCTCTAAAGCTGGTAAGTGTGTGCAAGTTGCCTGGTTACTCTTGTTAAACAAGGACAAGTTCTTTTCCAGGTGTTGTATGAGCTTAAAGATTTTTGTGGTGGTTTGAGAAGATTACTCTTGTGTACAGTCTCATTCAAGGGGTTTATTTCATTAAAAGATAATTGTCATTGAGGTCTGGATTCTTCTTTTATTTGTCTCAGTATCCACTTTCCAAAGAAAAACTCCAGAGTTAATCAGAAGAGAAACTTCATTGCACTCTTCAGTTAGCGTTGGCTGCTGTTCTGCTATTTGATTTATGTTGCACCAAACCCTGTCGCTCTCATACCTGACAGCCGACAGCACTTGGCAAGATGAAACAACAGGGCTACGGGTTGATTCACTCTGGATAATGTATGCACTTCGAAGTAAAAAAAAAAAAAAAAAAAGTTGAAGGGATTTCTATAGTGTTCCATTTTTTTTTTTTTAATAATCTCATCACAGTATCCCCTGCTGATGGTCGACCCAATCAAGACACCTCTCTAAACCAAGTGGCTCTGAAGAATGCCTGTCGCAAAATCACCAATGGAGATGAGTAAGAATTCACAGTTATTTGCATGTGCATCACTGTGGCTTGGTCTCTCTGTGTAAAGTAGATACTTTGCAGTGTATATTTTTACATGTGTATAAAAACATTGAATTAGGCCCAACTGTACTACTGTATATATTTATATTATATTACATAAATATGTTTATTGAATTCCAGGGAGAAGCGACTTAGTCGCAGTGAAGAGAGAAGAGAAGCCAAAAGCATTTCTCCCCCCAGACGCAGGTATGGTGAGGGATTGTACCTTTGTAGGTCTATTTAAGATGTGCACTTGTGCATTTGTCTCTCTTATGTCAACACGCTCTTCTGAACTGTTTTTTTATCATCCTGTTGTTCGATCTGTCCCCTTTCCTCAGGCGCAGTCGTAGTGTTGCCTCTCCCCGTCATTCAAACTCTCCAGTACGTAACAAAAAAGTCTCTCACAGAGAGAGGGATAGAGAGAATGACCGGTTTAGGGATAGAGACAGAGAAAAAGATAGGAGTAGGGAGAGGAATAGAGAGAGGGAAAAAGAGAAAGAAAGAGAGAGGGACCGGAGAGACCGACAGAGGGATCACCGGAGAGAGAGAGACAGAGGGCAGAGAGAAGGATCCATGAAAGAGGTGTATTCTTCACACAGAAGATGACCCTTCAAATCCGAGGACCACTTCTAGAGGATGGACCAAAAATCAAAACATGTTGTTTTAATACTTCAGATGAAAAGTGTAGTACTGTGACTTTTATAAACAGTTGTTTTTGAATAAAAATAAATTTTGATGTTTTCTTTGCCCATATCTTCTGGGTGTGGGTGTGCGAGTGTGTTTTTGCACATCTATTCAGTAACATTTAAGTGATTAATCCAGACCTTTTAATATTCTTCATCTGTGCTGGGGAAACCACCTACTGAATTAAGCCATGGTAAGTTGCCGTCTCAGTGTTTGCTTGTCCTCCTCTTCCAAGGCTTAGTCACATGCAGATTTAATTATTAGTGCTACCTGCAAACAATACATGTGTTGTCACCACTGTGCCATCATTAATTACTGTCCCATGTGCTTTTGTGATGACTCTGCGGTGCTAGTTAACTATGTGTGCACTGGTGGTTAAATCTGGTGAGAGTCAATCCATAGTGCTGTTGTGTGAGGTCACAGAGTGTTGTCAGCAGGAAAAAGAACCAGAAAATATGATTCAACGTAGACCAAATAGTGAATTTGTAGCCAATACTAACTGAATAGGGCACACAGACTCACTGTCAGTTTCATTTCCTTAGACTCCTTTTAGTTAATGTTAGCTTCCAGTTCGCTATTTGGTATGTGGTTGTGTCATATTTTCTCATTCTTTTACTTCAGACAACACTTGGTGACGTTGAATAACAGGGCTATAGATTGATTCACACTGGATTTCACTTTTAAGTCTGTTAACTAAATATAAAATATAGATATACTTTTTCATGACACTGCACATGATGCAATTTAATGACAATGGCTGGTGTACATCTTTAAGAAGGGAGCTACACTTTCCAGGAATTGTGCTAGACATACTTGCTTGTTTTCACACCCAGAACTTCCTAGAACTATCCACAGGTGTCCCTTGTTTCTGCAGACATCGGGGAAATATATCTTCTGTAGGACGAGCACCAACCTGTAACTTGAGGTTCCTGGATGCAGTTACCAAGGTGATGGGTCACATAGAGGTTTATATGTCAGAAGGTGTAGTTGTTGTACACATTGCTTTGGACTGACTCCACTGGCATGGCCAGAGTGAAGATCTGTATGATCTGATGACTAAATAAATTGTTTCTTAGTACCTTTAGGGAGCAGAAGTCTGGATGACCGTTACTGACCTTGATGTAGGTGCTGTTTAGACAGCTACTACAAGCCAACTGTGACTGACTGAAATTATGGAATGGACAGTGTATTTGAATCTCTAACAGAAGCTCAACCTGTGTTGGTTAGGGTCATGGACAAGAAAATTCCATCGACCGTGGGAATGCAGATCAATGTGTCGACTATTCAAACAGTATTCTACACAATATTGGCTGTGATTGGGATCCTGGGAAATGCAATAATTATTGGTGTGATTGGTGAGAGTGTTGTAAAGGACCAAGGTAGAAGTCACAGCTTGGACATGATCGTGGTGAACCTGGCCTTCTCTAACTTCATGGTGTCCATCACGAGGAACACCATGCTGATCGTATCAGACCTGGGTGTTGAGGTAGGTGGAATTATGGATGATTGAAAGAGGTCAAATGTTCATTTACTCAAAGGCATTTACCAAGGCATGGGATAGATGGATTAATCATTAGATTTTGTATAGCGTACCTTGGATCTTGTGATATGGGCAAAAAAAGAGAAGGATCACAGGATAGACCTGGTTTTCACTTCTGCCCTGAGATAGCCATTTTATAAAATCTAACTTTAAATTCATGAACTGAGTGCCCCACTTTGACATCCTAGCCTCTGGGCTATGTTGAATATTAGTCAGATGGATGAGAGGAGGAATCACTTCAAATTTCTTTTTAAGGTCTTTTTAGTCTTTCTTACCTATTCAGAGAAAATGATTTAGTACAAGTGTGACAATAGTGACATCATTTTTTTACTTTTCTTTTAAGATAATGAAATATAATAGTCTACTAAGATCAGTTTATCATAAACTGCTCAGATCCAATCTATGAATTAGATTAAACAATCCCCTCTATTAAATTTTCTCTGCGTTATGTTGCCTCTTTGTTGTCTTTTGTTTATTGCCACCATTTCAACATACAATCTTATGTTCATACGTACAGTATAGCTACATGTAACATGTTTACATACATACTGGCATTAAATATACTGTATAAAAGTGACATGCATAGCATAAGCAATCATTTTTAAACTGAGATTCATTTCATCATAAACAGCATAGACCCGTTCTACAGAATGAGTTGCCTTAACAATCCTTTCTATTCCCATTTCTCTTTGTTATTTATTGACTCATTTCTTCCCCCATCAACATGATTACACCATAGACCGTAGACCATACTTACAGAGTCTGAGAAATCGTTTTCTTCAGCTAAAATGCTTGCTCTAGAGTTAAAATATAAATCACGTGATTGCATTGCTCTCTTTCCTTATGATCATGCTGCACCCTCTTTTCCCCGATGATGTTACAGCTGTACTCATCCAGGGAATTGTGTCAGCTCCTCATGGGCCTGTTTGTGTGGTTACGCTCCGTGAACGTGTGGTCCACCTTCTTCCTCAGCGCTTTTCAGTTTCATACTCTCCGTCGCATCACCCCCATGTCTATCAATAGACGCACACCAAAATTAATTATCATCATCTTTGTGGTCATCTGGGTCATAAACCTGCTGTACTCCATCCCTGCGTTCTTCTTCTCAACCAGTGGAGCCAAGAACGCGACTGAGGTATATGTCCAGTAAACTGTGTGTCCGCTACAACAACACAAAAATGAGAGAAAGATAAAGAATATTCTGATATTATGATATTTTTGAAGCCCTCTTTTTAACACCAAATTCATGATTCATGACCATTTTGTGTCTTACAGCAACTAATGTTGGTGAGCAGCACCACACGCTCCCTGCTGGGCTGTGTGTGGAACTTCCCCAGCACCTACAGCGGCCTGGCATATGCCACCACCAGCATGGTGATCCACGAGAGCCTGCCAATCATCATGATGAGCATCACCAACCTGGGCTCACTGCTGAAGCTCTACGCCCACAGACGCTCTTTGCTGTTCTCCCAAAAGATTTCAGAGACCCCCCCCATTAGGAGGTTAACTGCTGAGAGACGCGCTGCCAAGGTACAGAAACTGCTCCTGTAGTTTTAGAGTAGAAGTGGTACAGTTCTTTACTCAATTTTGCATGATATATTAATTGTCCTTATTCTGTGGCAGTGTATTAGACTGCATGAATAACTGGAATAACATGCACATTGTGTCATTTAGCACAACATAGATCATGCAATTGGGCCTACAACAGCTACAAAACCACAAGTGGAAATATCAGCAGCAAAATGTGGACATCAGTTCTCTCCCTCTCCCTCTCTCTCTATCTATCTATCTATCTATCTATCTCTATCATTCTCTCAGGTGATTTTGGCTCTCAACACGCTGTTCATTTCCTCCTGGGGTACCAGTATGATCTCTGTCAACTACTTCAATTACAATCGTGGCTTGTCAACAGAGTTTCTGCTAGTCATCGCTCGCTTTGCCAACATCACCTTCATTGCACTATCACCTGTCGTTCTGGCGATTGGACACAGACGATTACGGTCCGTTTTGAAGTCTTTGCTTGAAGTTGGGAGTGCAGCTACAGCGTGTAAGAAAACCCACATCATCAACATGAACTGAAAACTACTCTGCTTTAAAATGTTCTTAACATTCACAGTAAAACTATAAAAAGCAGCAGTCATCACAAATGTGTGGAGGAAATGCTGCAATTCAAATTTGACACCATTTCCTATCTCTGTTATGTTTTATGTGCCTCGTAAATCTCTCTCTCTCTCTCTCTCACACACACACACACACACACACACACACACACACACACACACACATGTTGTTTGACAATCACATTTTCATTTGAATGTTTATGCGGAATTAGTGTTTGCCATCAAGGTCTCGTCTTAATTATCCACAGGAGTGATCTCCCTTGGGTTGATGGTTTGTACTTTCCTCTTCTAATGACGAAATCTACAGTAAATGCCAGCAAAGGACATTTCGCCCTAACTGGCATGTGATCATTAATTAACCCCTGGGGTCCAAGTGATTTGCAAGCTCAGTTATTAAATCATGAAGAAACTCCTTGCCTCTCAAGTGACTGTGTTGTGTAATGGTTAATCAACCGTGGAAAAACACCTTTAGTTTGGCAGATTATATATGAATAGCCTATAAATGAAGGTATTTTTACATAAGCACATGAAATTGAAAAGCAATGACTATGAGGACATTCTTATTCTCCACCCATCATCTACAGAAATACAACCTTAGCCAGGATGTATTTATTTACAAACCTTCTGTACCGTCTGTATATTGATTTTGAAGGGTCTATCTCACAGGCTACAAAATGTTTATTTACAACACAGACTGTTTACGCACTTAATATACGCAAGCTATAGCTCTGTATTGACGGCAAGAGATACAATCAATATCCAATCAATAAAGTGTATGTGTGTGGAGGGGGAACGCTGGTTGAAGAAAGAATTTCTGTGTGTTTCTTTTGATGCGGTGCGATCTTGTTAGAGGCTTTTATCTCACCATTTATTCTACGTTAAAATCATTGAATTGATCAACATTGGTTGTTTTCCCTCTATGCTTGTGGATGATTGTGGCTGTACATGTTTTCATCCCCTGTCCGGCCCCACTCATGTCATCTTGCATACTTCAGCTGCAGCCGTGACATTTCATACACCCGTAAGTCAGTGCGGCCTCCACTGACGTCGTCCTGCTTCTGCTGTCTCCCACCGGACACAGGTGTCAGTGGGTGGTGTTGAATGCCATTATGCCTCCCCACACAGCGTGTAGATCTTTTTAACAAACCTATGATCAATCCATCATTACTTGGTGAGGAGCTGTCACACACAACCCTCTCACATATATGACTTCAGACCTCTTCTCATTGCATAGTGCCTCATAACGGAAGGAAAGAAATAGCAAAATATGTGACCTTGAAAACTACATCAAAAACTCTACATGCATACATAATAGAATTTCTTTTTATAAACCATTCAAGTCATTTTTACGCAACAAGCTGGCACTTTATTAGCAAAAATGCCTCAACATGCTTATTTTTACATGCTAAAAAAACGGAAAGAATGTCATGGTAATTTTCTCAGAACTGGTGAATTATTTTTCTTGCCTTACCAGATGTCCTGTAATTGTGACCTCTGATTGTTTATTGGATTATGTAAACTGTAAAAATATATATCTCCTCAATAACTTGCTACCTTTAAACATTGTTTATTTTAACATCCCTGGCTAGGTATTTCCTCTTACCTCCACTTTAATGATCCCTGTCTCTTTCTGCCCTTTACTCAGCTCTGTGGTTTTGGTCACGCTCATGTCTGACGCTAACTGCTCTTTTACACCATCTGAGCATCTGGCTCTTTGTGCCCAACCCTGGGCCATTCCCACAATCCTCCTTCTCAGCTTACCGTGCCCCAAGGCCACTACCATGGGGCTGAACCCTACAAAGAGCGAGGCGGAGAAGTGGGAGACGGTCAGAAGGCCCTCAGCGTGATCCCCGCGGTCATAGTTGTAGTAGGTGACGGCCGCCACCTGCAGGGCCCAGCACACCACAAACAGGGACACCAGCGCCATGATCACGTGACCCGCCTTGCGCTCGCTGGCCACGTGCCTCGCCAGCTCACCCTGCTGCTGCTGCTGCTCACTGGCCATGACGGAGCGGATGTGGCGCACCAGTGTGAACAGCGTCGCCATGTTGGTGCCCATCATGAGCAAAAGTGGCACTACCTCGTTGAGCGCCAGTGAGGCAGAGGCGAACGCCGAGCCCTGCTTCTCACTAGGAAACTCCCAGATGCAGCCCAGCAGAGGGCGCGTGGTACAGCTGATCACCATCAGCTCCACGGTGGTATTGCCGTGCACGTGCGTAGTGTAGACCAGTGCTGGCAGCGAGAAGGCCAGGTTGGCGCCCCACACCAGTGCCAGGGCCAGCCATACTTGCCGGCGCTCCCGCTGCTGGGCGAGCGGACCCACCATCACCCGCTGCCGCCTGATCTTAACGCAATGGAAGGCGCTGAGCGCCAGGGTGGCCCAGCAGCCCACGGCGCGCCACCACACCCACAGAAGCATAAAGAGGCGGCACCAGCCGGAGGCCAGTGACACCTCAAGGCCCAGGTCAGAGATGAAGATGGGCACAGTGCGGAAGAGCGACGTTAGGAGGTTGGCCAATGAGAGATTCACTAGGATGGTGTCGGAAGGGGGAAGGTAGCGGGAAGAGCTCTCATTGGCCGACTCAAAGACCTGGGAAAAAGGTGAGAAGACACATACAGAGAGGAGGATGGAGAGAAGAGGTAAAAGAAAGAGGTACTGTATGTTATGAGCCGAGTTATAAAAACAAAACTATTCTAACTAATTCAGTGCAAACAACTGACTTTTGTAGAAATGACTGTTTGGGCTCTAAAGTAGGCTTCATACTTCTGTCCAAACTTTCAAACTTTCCACCATAAAGTTGTTGTCAGATTGCCTGACTTACCACATAGATGACCAGAATGTTCCCCAAGATTCCTGAGAAGACCAGAAACCCGAATAAAATGGCATCTACTGTAAGCACTTCGGACATCTCTCCATCAGCTGGGCATGTTTGTATCTCCGTTTGCCATTTCTAGCAGAGTTAACTCACAAAGATTGTTTCTGCACCTCAGTCAGTCAATCTGAAGCTGTGGCTAACTGTCATCCTGAACTTTTATACACACATTCACTTTCACTCATCTGAATGACCCCACAACAATGTCAGCACTGTCTCTGCTGACTAAGTCCTTTTCTTGGTCATTTACTCTCTCCAAAAAATCTGTTGCCTGGCAACATGGCCTCACCGCTGCTTACTTACTCAGAATTTGTCCATCAGTGATGATTGTCAGGATGATGACAGCACTCATTGCTTAGCACAGGCCGGCTAATAATCATAAATAACTCCAGTACTAGTAAGGTTCGGTTGCAGATATTTTATCCAACTTCACTGGCCAGGCCATAGAAAGATGTTTATACCTATATATGTGTTCAGCAGGTTACATGATTGATACAGAAGCCTGACTAACCTGAACCTGTCACCATTAGGAGTGATTACCATTAGGAATTTAGCCAGTACTTGGCTAAATTCCTCATTATGATTTTTAGAAATCATCTTTTTTGTGTGTGGGGAGGGGGGAATATTTCAGCCGTGTCCTTTGGGTCAAGGACAATATCAACCAAAAGTCTCATTTTAAATTACACCAACCATGTTGAAATTTGACATGAAAACAGAAATGAGGGCACTGAGAATACCAAGCTTCTGGAATGTTCTAGGGTAAAGTCTCATGAGACTAACAGCCCAAAAAAGCTACACACACACACACACACACACACACACACACACACACACACACACACACACACACACAACCAGAGGGGATAAAGAAAACAAGGAAAGTTTCAGTATGAGAAAGGGATCACAGTTTCACAATTTTTTTACACTGATTCCAGTTATTCCATGCTTACCACAAAATTGACAGATTTTTTCTGCATAAGCTGAGAAACTCACTGAAGATACATTATGTCATATAATTCCACAGCCCCATATTGACTAAAGTTCTCTTCAGTTCTTGCTAAGGGGAGGTAGGCCAATGGGCTAGCAAGGCAATGTTATTCTCATACCCAGGAGGGCTTATTAGAGACTGACTCTCTTTGCGTTGACTCAGCATGTTTGTGTGTGTTGCTTGCCTCATGACGCATCACTTGACCTCAGGTAAATGCTGATCTCTCACATGTGTATTTGTTTGTGGGCAAATGCTTTGTTGACTCAGTATACACAAAGGAGTTGCATAATTATCAATTTTGTCAGTTCATCAGGAGATTTATGATCATTAGTTTTGATGGTTTGGACCTCAAATACCATAATTTATAATCAGTCAGTCAGAATTCATATTCAGCATAGTCAGATCTGTCAAAAACAATAAAGTTAATTTCCTTGGGAGGGATGTACTATATACCTCTGAGGCCCCAGCCCTAAATGTAAATTACTGCATGTTGCAGTAGATCAAGGCTCACCTACCTATCTGCCTATGGACAAAATAGTTTGGAAAAAAAATCTTCATCTGAACAATCAGTTTAGGGAAATTTATGGGGATATCTTCTATTCACCAGCAATAACAGGATAATGTATTCCTCCATAGGGTTATAGTGGGTATAAAAAGGCTGATGAAACTAGCTACCACCAATGCAACTCTGTCGCTAGGTTGGAATACCACTTCAAAAATCACCATGTGCCTTACTCCGCTTGGATGCTACTGACAAACCCGCTGGCTCAAGGACCTGAAAATCACCTTCATGACGACTTAATTAACATGGGCAAGCATGATGTAACCGCATGAGGTCGCCACATACTAAGCAATCAGATACGGCTAAGCGACAAGCGACTCTAGATCACTGAAATGACATAAGCAACTAACTGTCGTAATGGCAGAAACAAAATACAAATTGAAACAAACAAACAAATAGGTCAGTAAATAAATAAATAATTAAATAAATATATCTTAACTGTGGAGCAAGCACTGTGCCACTACGCGGGAACGCGCAGCCTAGAGTGGGGCAGTGAGACCTCAGCCTGCTAGATAAGCGAGAGCCACAGACGAGGCACCAGTGATGTGAAAAGGAACTAGTACCCTAAAGATGACTCATGTCGTTGACAGAGAATGACTTCAAACGTCCTGAATTGTCTGTTCTCTCAAACGACATCAGAACACATCAGAACACCAAGGACGCAAGAAACGACCGTGACAAGTAAGACTATAAAGATATGCTATTCCCGTTACTACAGATCTGATCAATGCTGTGGTTTTGTGACTCTGCAATGTTGATGTTTTGATCAGCTCCTATATTGTCGTCATGTTCGCATCGTGTTAACGATACTGACCTCATCCTAGCTAGCCTATATGTGCTGATAGGCAAAAAATGTTCTAGTCTAATTTTATTGTTTTAATTGTGCAATAATGTGAATTTCATTATAGACACTTTTGTGTTCCGTTTTTAGGTCAGCCTTGTCCACTGCAGAGTAGACTAGCCTTATTTCAAGATTTGGATTTAACGAGCTTGCCAGTGTGAGGATGTGTTATGGCAGCCAAGGAGGTGCCTCTGCCTTCCCTCTGTTTTCGGATCTCTATCGTTTGTGACAGCGCTGTCTACCATTTCTAAACACCGCATGCCGTCAACAGTATACTGACGAGGCTGCACTATGACAGGTTTGCCGATATTGTCTCTCACCACCTTTCTCTTGCTGCTGCTCTGTGCGACCCATGCGGATGCGTCTGTCCGTAGTTGGAAGTCGCGCTCCTCTCCCAAATCTTCATCACACTCTTTGGACGAAGGAGGTGTGAGCGTCGGGGAACTGACCTCGAAACTGGGCTCACATCTCAGCCAGAATGATAATCAATATGCCAGCAGCCAGCAGGGATTCCTTAACCTAGATACTGACTCGATCACACCAAAGACACTGGAAAACGCCCTCAGCCATAACACTGGAAACACTTCAAACTCTACCACCAGTAACACCACCCCTCTGATATTCAGATCAGCAGGTCATGTCCAGGATACCTCTGGAGATGAAGGGCCAACATGTGCCTATCGTCTACTGGAGCAAGGTGGTGCGGACCGCCTCTGTTTCCGCCAAACCCAGCGTCATCTCACTTGTCCTAGCACAGACTGCGAGCGAGTGAGGTCTCCTGGGGGGTCCTTGGTGGCCAATGTGTTTGCTAATGGCAGTGTGTTGATACAGTGGACAACCCAGGAGGACACTCAGTCGGCACAAAAATGGGGTCTGGCAGCCCAGACCCTGCACCGTGCCCATCGCACAGCCGAAGAGACTCAGGGTGCTGGACAGGCAGAGGGGGAGCAGAGGGGGAGGATACCTGTGACGGCGCAGCCGAGGGTCCCAGAGCAAAGGGCCCACAAGTGGCAGGGCGGCTTTAAGTTGAGCTGCTGGTGGAACGGCAGTTACACTCAGTTTGAGTGCACGGGAGTCCATCTTGGCTCCAGCTGCAGAGACTACCTGCTAAACGAGTTGCATGAGAATGTGCCCTACCGCATCTGCCTGCGGCCCATGATGGCTGTGGGGCACAAGTCTGTGGCCAGTGGTGATGACTGTGTGGAGTTCAGCGTCTCTCCCACAGGGATGCAGGACATTGTGATTGCCATGACAACCGTGGGAGGAGCCATCTGTGTGATGCTGGTCATCATCTGTCTGCTGGTGGCCTATATCACTGAAAACATCATGAGCCCCACCACACACACACACATGTCACACACACACCACTAGCATGCCCTGCATTCACACTCACAGTTCACACACCATTATAGACCACATCACTAACACCACCCATATTAAGGGAAACACACTATTACTGCTACTGTCAATTGTACACACACTTACAGACACACACACACACACTCATGCCTGTCACACAAACCACAAGTATCGTACACTTTCCACTAAGATCATGTGACATAAAAAGAATGCATGGCATATCCTTCACACCAGTAAACATCAAAACATGATATCACAATTTCTTCTTGACTTGAAAGAATCTCTGCTGTATTTCTCAAATACACTGTCAGAATTCAGAATTGCTGAATATCTTTTATCAATAATATGTATAAGATTGATATGAGTTTATTACCTTTTTAGTGGTAATTCTCCCTTTGTTCTCATTCAATATTGCACTGACCTTGTAGTAAATTATAATACATGAAACTACTTAGTTAAAATGCCAAATGCAATTTTTGCCAAAAGGTATTGTTTCAGTGTATTTGTATGTAATTTCTATTAATATGTTTATAAGTTTTCTCCTAGAAATGTGCAATAGGCGACAAACCATCAAGCCAAAAGTTTTTTTTTATTATTATTTTTATTTTCACCGACTAGACTGTAGGCCTACATGCTAATGAACCCCAAAACCAGATAAACAACTTGCCTTATAATTTCTCACCTGTGCTTGCAAAGTAGTAATAATACTGTAGGTTTATTTTAGGGACCTAGACTGTTTGTCAGTCAATATAAATACTGTGCTCTACTCTTTGTGATCAATAAAGCAATCTTAAGATTATGAACTATAAGTTATTTTATATGTGCATTTGTTATGTGAAAGATTTATTATTATTATTATTATTTTAAAATGTTGCTGTTATATAGCCATATCGTAATAAATCGTTATTATGCCTACATTTACACACAGTAAAGTCTTTACACAGTAAGGCCTTCAGCATTGTAATTAGATTACAAAATAAATGTCTACTTTCTGACGGAAATCCTCATTTTGGCAATGATTCAATTTATAGTAAAATCATAGGCTGCCTGCCTAAAATGGTTTATGACTCAGTTTTCACTGACCTATTTAGCAGATGCTTTTATCCAAATAGGCTAGATTTGCGGTATGAAACTGATCTAAGCGCCTGAAAAACAGGTCTATCTTCGACAGGCACCAGACCTTTGCCCATTAAATAGTAATTAATATACGCTAGTCATTGAGGGTAAAGCATAGATAGTAACTCTGCAACCTAAATGGGTGCAACATTCATAGAAACTATGTATTTGTTCTGTAGCGCATAAGGAACCAAGAGAGGATGAGTGGACTCCTCCCCATGCTCCTCCCCCACTCAATGACATCAGAATGAAACGCTTAAATCTCTCTCCGCCATTTTAAATGCTCTCCTCGCACGATAGTACACGGTCGTTGTCTTCGTGTAACATATACATATAGGGATAACAAACACATTTTCAATACTTTATTAGCTTTGATCAATTATATTATTACTTTTAAAGTTCAATCAGTTACTTCTTTCGGGAGAAGAAAGATGCCGAGCCACCCGCTTCGCGTGGCGGTGGTGTGCTCGAGCAACCAGAACCGCAGCATGGAAGCTCACAACATCCTCAGGTAAAAATGAACGAAGATACCACGCGTTGGCCGAAGAGAAGAAGACAACAACCTTTCTGTCTGTTTTTTTTTTCATTGTCGCGGTTTTTTAACGATCTTCACCTTGCTGACGCCCTCAAACAACAAAAATCTCAACCCAAACGCCTAAACCTTTCCCAGCGGTGAACCCAGGCGTTAGCTATAGCTATGGCTTATTGTCGAGAGAAAATGTGTTAGGTGTGATTGGCACGACTGCACACATTTTTAACGTATTTGTTATGATTTGTGACCTAACAGTTGAAAAAGAAATTTCCAGCGAGCTGATCATCGGACAACAGCAGGATATGACATTTCCCTGTAATGACAAGTCCACCGGAAGCTAGCTGTACAAAATGGAGTGCGCATAGGTTTTATGTCGTTACAAGTTCAGCTTCTCAGATAAACATACAGCACTGTCACGATAAGCGTCTTCTAGAAACTTTTAACATGAATTGGATTACAGATAAAGGTATCATATAATTTACAGTTGGGGGAATTAGATGTAGCTTAGTTTCACAGAAGATATGGTAAGTTTCATTTTCCCAACGCAACTGATTCGTCTTTGCGGTAAGGGTCTCAGCCAGTGGTGTCAGTACTGGGGTTCAAAAACAAGACTGGGACCTCACTTTCTGCCTACCTACTGGCTTTCCTCTGTACAGGTCTCTGGCTTCTTTCTGTGTTTAATCCATTCTCTATCTCCACAGCAAGCGTGGGTTTGACGTGCGGTCATTTGGGACGGGATCACACGTGAAATTGCCAGGCCCAGCACCGGACAAGCCCAATGTTTATGACTTCAAAATCACTTACGAACAGATGTACAACGATTTGGTCCGCAAGGACAAAGAACTGTATCCCCTGCACACAACACTGATGCGAACATGCATGTTGTTCTTTCACATAGGTTTACACTCACACACTAGTTAACTTGATTGCTGGGTCCTGTGTGATTTCTTCGTAGGTACAAAACTAATTGTTTTTTTTTTTCAATTAGCCAAAACAAACCAAAGAGGTCATAGTGTTTTTTTTTATTTATTTATTTATTTTTATTATTATTTTTTTTTAAACACTATCGTTTTCAGTTGTAAGTAGGGGGTGGGGGTGGCAGGCCAGAGCTGTAACACCATTCTACTCTCATCAGACACCTGATAGATTAATTCACCTGTGGATTTTTTTTTTTTTATTTACAAAGAGTCATAGGATGTCTGGTGTCTAGTTTATTAGGACTATAGTGTAGACAAGTGGCAGAAATTAGTGAATGGTGGAGGTGTTATTCAGGTGCCGTAAGAAGGGGGATACAAAATGTATAATGTAGACTAACGTTTTGGGGAAGCTTCAACTAGCACAAAAATGTGAAGGGATACTGTTTTGTTGTGCCATCATCTTTAAAGGATCCTTTGGGAAACACATTCAGCTTCAAAGACAAATGGTGCATTGATTGACAGGATAAAGATCACAGAGACACACATAGGTTTTCGTCTCATCTCCTATGGTTTAGGGTTTGCTAAATAATGCATGTTATCTCTTCGTTGTTGGTGCATGTAGTTAAAAAAAAAAAAAAAAAACAGGTTGGTATTGAAGATAAACTACCTAGCCCACACAGTAATCCTAATGTGTGTAAACTTAGACTGTAAACCTTTTCTATATGATAATCCTTCACATTTTTTTTTTCTCACTTAGATTTTTTAGATGTAGCCTATGTGAAGCATGATGTCAGACCACAGAGGATATATCCCTGTTGAGTGTCGTTAAGCCTCTATGAGGGGGAGGAAAGCAACAGCAGTTTTGATCATTTGATAGTTTTACAGCGTCACAGACAAAGCTGGGAAGGCCCTTTTTTTTTAGCAACGAACATGGTCTGTCAGACCGTTTTAAAAATGTATTTAATGATTTTTAGAAAATACCTTTGTGTGTGTACCCTTTCAAAACAGTTGTGCAGAGTATTTTTGCTACTGCCATATTAATTTTGTCTTGGCATTTAATGGACACCATTTCAAAACGTACATCTAGTATTTGGTGTTACTTAAGAATTATTGGATTTGTTTGGTGACTAGAGCTGGGGGCCACCTACTGGCCAGTTCTTGTAAATTCACGAAAGCAAAAATCTGACAACATTGGGAGGAGAAAGGGGTGAAGATTGACACACTGCCCACGTTCATACTCCTTCCTAGGATTTTTTTTTAATAAGAGGAAGTTGGTATTTTTTAGCTTAATATCCAGTTTGTTGAGTATATACCATGTGTTGGAGAAGGGGTGGATTGTGATCAAGTTTTAAATGGTCAGTTTGCTGTGTCTCGACATGACTATTTGTTATAGCCATTCATTGATAGAATTGTCAGTTTTTCAAGCCACACACAGATCATGTAGTGATTAAATGTGTCTGGTGAAGGCCTATGCAGCTTGTGTTTCATTGTAAATACCACTGACCTGCCAGGCTGCTCCTGATTTTAAGTGGAAACAGGCGCAAGAGCAGAGCAGTTATTTGACAGAATGGCTACTGGCCATGGGTGGAGTGTAACAACATTTGGCAGGGAATAACCTGATCAGTACTCCAATTAAATTTATGCATATTTGCATGTTGGCAGTATTGATTAAAGGACAGTATTAAGACTTGTCAGTAGTTAATGGATTAACAGTGGTTTCATAGTTTTCCTGCATGTGTTTTTGAGCGATGCTTGCAATTTTAGACCTTTTTTAGACCAATTTTAGACCAGCAACCACAGCTGTGCAATGGTGGCACTGAACCTACTGTGGCCAGGGTTCAAATGTTATCCAGGATAATTGGTTTTAGGTGGGATTACTTGGCAGATAGGTTATCCAACCATTTTCCAATTCCATCCTTGATGCAATTAGCAGTGCAAGAATTTCTTGATGCTTGAACTCAAAGGCAAATAAAGTTACCTCCTTCTTTTGCTTGTGCATGAAGCGTCATGCCAATTTTTTTGGGGGGGGTTAACTGTTTAGTTGTTTACTATAAACTAAACAACATTTTACCGCTCAAACAACTTATTGAGAAAATTCTTGTTGGAGTGATCAACAATGAATTGTAGCTTATGAGTTCATAGAGAATCTGAGAATTCTCTCCACTGAACAGCAGTGCAGCCTAAGTGGTTGTCTAGACCTGCGCCTACTGCTATTCTTAAATGTTTATTCTGCAAAAAACAAACATTTACTAATGTAGTTATCTCAGCCACAAATAGACGTGTGAAGAGTGAAACCTTTAAAACACATGTTTAATAGGCATTCTAACCCTTTTTAAAGAGATAACTGAATAGAAAGTGGTTATATTACAGTTGAAAATGTCGTAAAGCATAATCTGGGATGGCACAACATGTACAGCATCCCTTTTTTAAAGAAATGGTGGAGGTTGATTCCTAGAAGTATCTGTTTGGTTTTATGATTTATTTATTTGTGTATTTATTGTCTTTTTCTTGGAACTGTCTCCCCTGCCCCCACCTTGGCATGTTATGTGTCAAGGGCACCAGAAAAGAGCTGTTTTGTGCCGTAGTGCCACTAGGGGGCCTAAGAGTCCACCTCACAGCTCAGCCACTCCAGGTGCACATAGGGCTGTTTTGAGAGAGTTAGTGGGTGAGGGATATTTTTCTCAATAAGTTTGCACAGCCACTTGGAGTGACTGCATCAAGCACTAGGAAGATGAAGCCTGGGCCAGCTATTTCAGGCAGCGGTTTGACTAATCTCATACAGTTTTTGTGAATTTCCGCAAATTACTTTTGAACTAGTATTAGCTGTCCATTGTTCATGGTTAGAAGGAAAACCATTACAGAAAGCCCTGTTCATATATATTCTGTGTCCTGTGAATTTGAAGTGCAGTAGCTTGGAGCCTTTCCACATAATAAGCACGGTGCTTCATGACCATGGAAAGAATTTGTGTAATTATACCAAGAAATGTGTTGCTTTGCTCACTACATATAGGATGCAATTGACAGTTGGGTAGAGACTGCCTTCAAGACAAACACTTGAGGTGGTTGGGTAGTCTATCTGCTAGTAACATTTCAATAATTGTATAGATAAAGGTACATACATTTTGACTGGCTTATTGGACGAGTGCTTATTTAGGATGCTCATCTTTGCTTTTAGATATGGAGAAGGGGAGTGATTGGGATACCTGCATATCTGTGATCAGTCATACTTTCACACACACAGTTTGAGATGTGTTGTCTATGTCCTGGTTTCCTTAACCTAAGCCACCCCTCAGATATACACAGAATGGCATCCTCCATATGCTAGATCGCAACAAGCGCATCAAGGCACGGCCAGAGCGATTCCAGAGTTGCAAGGACCAGTTTGACCTGGTTATCACCTGTGAAGAGAGGGTCTATGACCAGGTGCTAGAGGGTGAGTGCTGATCATTTCATATCCTAGCATGGATGGTAGAAATTTTGTTCATCCTTCATGTTGTTCATGTTGCTACGTTGTTTAAACCTGATGACCGAATTCAGTGTATGTGTTTGAGTGTGATTGTACTCTGCAGCTTTGCTTGGTATTGCATTGATAAATTGTGAAATTATGCTCCCTGTTTTCATGCCATGCCTCTCATCTGTTTTTCTGGTCTGTATGTCCTCTCCCTCCACCTGGTCCTCATGTGCAGAGCTGAACTCGCGGGAGCAGGAGACCTTCCAGCCGGTGCACGTGATCAATGTGGACATCCAGGACAACCATGAGGAGGCCACTCTTGGAGCCTTCCTCATCTGTGAGCTCTGCCAGTGTGTGAGTATTACAGGGTTGCAATTGTAAAATTGTAATAATTGTAATTTAACTGAATTGGGTGGTAATCAAGTGCAGGTAATCAAGTGTGCCTCTGTGGAGTTTGTTTTGTATCTTTAACACACGGTAAGGGGTGGTATGATGATAATCTGATAATCTCATCAATCTTATCAGAAGTTGACACTACATACTCTGTTGCTGTTGTATGTACAGTAGTTGTATCTGTATAAATCACACCATGTGTGGTTGCCATAAAACAGAGTGAGATTCATTGTGTATTACCTAGTTTGTCCTTTGTTTTCATATAGCAAGTTGTCCCCTTACTCCGTCCTGTCTTCCTGGTCACCTATACCTGGTCTGAATCTATACAGAGATAATCTATAATCCATCTTGAGGTCTGTTTTGAAGTTCATTGAATGTTTTGTCTGGTCTGCTCTTCCCTCAGATCCAGCACACTGACGACATGGAGAATGAGATGGACGAGCTGTTGCAGGAGTTTGAGGAGAAGAGTGGCCGGCCCTTCCTCCACACCGTCTGCTTCTACTGAGCAGCTGGCTGCTCCGTGCTCTGTGCCGTGACGTCATTGCACTGTCTCCCACCCCCCACCCCTCCCCACAAAGTCACATCAAATGAGACGATATACACATGCATACATACCATGATGGAAGGGGTAGTGGGCTACCCATTAATGCAACATCATGCCCCACCAACATTCATCCCTGCCAATGTCTAATGACTTCCCCCTCCTCCCAAGTGCATAGGAAGGACATACCCCTCATATTCCAGGGAGGCAAGTAGAGTTGTCACTCGTTAACTATGTACCTACAGCAGTGAGGTGGTGTTACTTTTTTGGGGTTTACTTTTGTTTACTTGGTGAGATTTGGGTTTTACCTGTCCTGCAATAGAGAGGTTTAAACCACCCGTCTTTTGCACAGCCTTGTAGCGATGCAAGATCGCTGGTGTGATATGTGGCCATGCAGCCTACTTCCCCAGTCATTATCCCACCCTCCCCATCACTGCTCAGTGATGCTTGAGTGAGTGGGGGGTGGGAATGGGGGAAAAGGGATGAGGGAATATTAATGTTGGTCAACCCAACCACTCCCCCGCAACTCTCCACTTTTACTCCAATTAACAAGGTTACGGGTCACCACATTCTAATCTAAGAGCTCTGCCTCTCTAGCTATCTCTCACCCTCTCTGACATGGTTACAACAGTTAAGATGGCAGAAGCCCCATTCCCCCGCTCCTCTTTCTCTTTTCCTTTCACTCCCCCCTTTCATTCTCCCTTCTTTTTTTCTCTGCCTTTCAGTGCTCCACAACTTCTGTTTTCCCCCTCTGAAAACAGATTGGTTGACTGTAAGTACTTTTTAAGTGTGATTTTTTGATTCTTTTTTTTTTCTTTCTTTCTTTTTTATGATTTTTGCTTTTGTCAAATACGTGTGATGCCCTGGGTTGTGCAAAATGAACACAAGTGTAGTTTCTTCTATTTGGTGTGAGTGTGTGAGAGCTGAGATGATGCGTAGCGTTGTGATGTGAGAGTTCTAACTTGAGTGTTTTACCAAGAAAAACTTTATGTTGATCCAGCTGATGGAAGGCAGTGAGGTAATGATGGCATCTTTATAATTCTTTTGCATTGTTTTGATAAATATTTTAAACCTCAGATTTGCCATCTGCTCAGGGGGGAAACTGATTTTTTTTTGTACATTTAGCAAGACAACAAAATATTGAATTAACTGCAAACTGAGAGCTCAGTCCAGAGTGCCTGAAATTCTTTGTGTAAATAATATGAATTCGCTAAAGGAATAAATGTCTAGCAAAACTGTTTGTTTTTGTGGCTTTTTCTTCATAGGGTATCTATCAGATGACAGGTTTACAGTTCTAAAGTAATCTCTCAAAGGATGAAAACAGGATGGTACAACCATATCTGTGGTGGTGAACCTGAAAAGTAAAGGTGAACAGGAAGTGTGTTCAAGGTTGGTGATGTCAAGGGTTTTCCACAGAGAATTGGGTTGAGGGAGAGTTGGGGATAGGTGAGGCTAGATACCCTTGGCTGCCTTCTCATGCCCCTGGGACTTCAATGATGTTGAAAGTTGTCCTTGGGAGACTGTAGAGACAGTATAGGCAATCAATTGTTTCTGTAGGCTTGGCTGTAACAATGCTGTGCTGAGATGTTACAGAATGACCTGTCAAGTTTGCTCTCTTGGTCTTAATACTGTATATGCTCTCTCAGTACCAATCTATATCCAGTGTAATAAAAAATTGAAAATACCAACTTGTATTCACATGCCCGAATGTGAGAAGGAAATGATAATCAAGTCTAAATAATAAGGTCTAAATATTATTGGTGCTTGAAAGACAAAAAAGGACTTGATGTGTGATGTGTCTGTTTCAAAAGGGCCTGTTAAAATGACGAGAAAATCAGCCTTTAATCAGTTGGATTGTAGAACTGTGCCTAGCTGGATACATCTGTGAGAAATGCTGATTTCAACAATAAATACTGCATTCAACACAAGTTAGCATAATGTCACTGCACACACAGTACACCCATGCTCAGTAATTGACATTCTCTTTAGTGCCACTCTCCCACTAGTGTCCGCACCTCCCTTGTTGTTGATGTCTGTCATCGACGTCGCCAATTAAGTGAATGGGTGGCTGTCACAAGCGAAGCCCTGCCCCAACGAATGGTGCAGAATACAAATTTGATCTGCAATGTCACTCGTCTTAGGGGAAGAATGTGCTTACCAATGTGATGTAAGATTGTATCAATTACAAGAAGCCAGTTTGGTCCAGTGCGCAATAGGCCTACAGTAATAACATCGGCATTTTGCATGAAGCGCACATTACACCCTGTTGCGCTGTGATATTTCACTGCGTGTTTCTGTGTAGATAAAAAAGCCAATACACTGCAATTAGATCTGGAGGCGCTTACAACCTTCGGTGCAGATTTTCACTGGTCTCTTGCTCCAGCGAGTCAGTTGCTGTCTGATCTCTGAATCGCAGGGTGGGAGGATCCAGTGTTTGCCTGCGCAAGTGCTGTAATCTCCCCTACTGTTGGATACCGAGGGAGAGGAACGCTATAACTGTTACGACACTACTGTCAGCCTGAACTCGACACAGATGCTGAAGAGAGAAAACAAGCAACAAGCGTCGGTGGCTCGAAAGAGACAAGTTTCCCTCGATACGGCGAGGAAATGAGCTACGGACCATGGGAATCCTCATCTTGACTTGTTCTTTGGAACGGTTTTAAGGCACACTGCATCTGTAACAGCGAACCGAAGCGGTTTTCTAGCGTTTTTTATTCACCTTACAGCGGCGCCACTCAGCACATAGGCTAGCTCTCAGGTGGAGGTGCGCGTATGTCATCTATGGCGGTGATGTGAGGTGACGGGAGAGACCGCTCGCTGAATTTGCCGAGCACCGTGCCTCCAGCAGGCGAACTGAAAAGGAAAGCAGGGTCGTGCCCCGGTAGGAGCTCCGTCTCTGAGCGCCTTCAATCGAGCACAGCTGTTTTTTTCAGCAGGTGGAACCTTCAGGGAGCCGCCAACTGGAGAGTGAACGTAGGCAAACGTCCAGTTTTGGAAGTTTTGCACATAATTGAGCACCATGATGTTTATGATTCTCGGGGCTGCCATTGTAATGGTAAGAGGACTTTACCGCTTACACACCCACTTCCCTCAGTTCTTAGAGTAACGCGTCTCACAGAACTGGCAATTGAGCATTTTCTCCTCTTTTGGATATCTGTAACTCCAGTGACTGCTTGTATAGATCAACAGGCACCTCCAAATAATTGACGTTTTATATAGCATACAAAAGCGGACCTTTTTATGTTTATTTCTTTTTTTTTACAACGGATTTTTTCAGTGAAATGTAGTCTGTAGAGTACAATTTGTGTCACCGGCAAACTGCTTTTGCGGCCCGTGTCGTCCCAGTTGACTTGGGTGGTTCTTTGCAGGCGGTAGCGTGTTTAACGGACATGAACGCTCTTCTGGATCGCTTTCACAACTATATCTTACCACATTTAAGAGGAGAGGACCGCGTCTGTCATTGCAACTGTGGAAGGTAAACCATAACAGTTGAAGAGTTAAAGGTGTTAGAATAATCATGGTCATTGGCATAGTCTCATTTTTGTGATTGCTGCTACATTATTTCTTTAATAAAGTTCTCATCTTTAACAAACAGTGACAACTTCATTGCTGTCAGCCCTTTTCAGTGCATAGCCACACATAAAGCTGTGCACTACTCAGATAGGCTAGAGAGTAGAAATTGTATCCGTTTTCTCCACTAAGGACTGTTTCAAGAAGTTGTCACTAACAGCTATTGATTATTTGTCAAGTGCTGTAACTGGATGTCTCCAGACCTCCAGTTTGCTGTACTTACGGTGATACCTTGCCTTTTCTGTTTTCTGGCTACACGCATGCTGGAATTAGCCATCCTATGTCTAAATTGTGTAGGAGACTTAGAAAGGCTATGTTTACAGTGATGTGGTTTGGTGTGACCACACCTATCCTGAACTCTTGCATGCATCATTTGCACATTGTTTGAAATGATTTCCCCCCAGTTTCAGATGCACTCCAGTGTAAGTTTGTTTTTGACTGCCTTCTTGAATGACACCACATGCTGTCCAACATCCAACGATTAGAGCTCCCTGGATTGTAAAAAATATATATATATATTGTCACAGACAGCTATGGAGTTTGTGAAATAATACCTTCTTTCACTGCTGTTTTGTTGATATTATTGTGTTGACACATAGTCCAACATCAATGTCATATGATTTAGGCTTTCATGAAGTTTGTCTCCACATGTCAAATGCACCAGTGGTTAAGCATCCTGTATGTGTTCACATGTTACATGCATTTTCACTGTCACACCATGGGGTTTGCTATTGTGTCACAGACTGAGAACTGACACCACAGAGAGATCGCCATGCATTTTACGGCGTACACCCTCATAAATAAAGAGTTCACTTGTGAAAGTAGTGGTCGGTTGATGCGCAAACCCTCCTGTCTGTGTCAACTTACGGTGTGTGAATATGAATGCCAAAAGCACTTTGGCATTCACATGCCAATATCAGAACTGATCCTCTTCCAAAACATACTGAGGAGGTGTTGTCTTTTCTTTTACCTCTGCTTAGTTGAGATTACGTGGCCAACATGGGATATCTGAAACACTTAGGGCTTAAAACACTCTTAAGAGCTGAAAACTCATATTAATGCCCCTGTTCACTGATATACAACAAGTTGATACCTCATCTGTGTGTGTTTGTGTTTGTGTGTGTGTGTGTGTGTGTGTGTGTGTCAGTCAGTCAGTGTCTGGCTGTTCATCTGGTTTGTTGCTGCAACAGCTTTCTTTAGAGCTTCCTACTGTTGCCTTAATCTCCCCTGAACCAAGCACACTCCCACGCAACACTCAGTAACTGTATCTGCTTCACTGTCTCAGAGGTATTATGCTTTATGAAACAAGATGTTTTAGCATGTTAGCAGGATCTCTTCAGCACAGTGGGCTGGATATAAGGTAGAGTGTAGGCCTGTATATCTTTGTGTGTTTACTGTGTGTTTGTAACAGGCTAGGCCGCTGCTGGTGCCTGTGAATACTTCATGCAGCCGCGTAACTCATTTTGTTTGCCGCACAGCTGACTTGTTTTGAAAGCTGCCCCTGGTGTTTCCTGGCATTTCCAGCGGCAGTGACTTTCTTTAGAAAGGGAAACAGAGGAAGAGAAGGAGGGAAAGAGAGGGAGAGCTAGAGAAAAGAGAAAGAGAGAGCCTCTGCAGTATATAGTATATCCACCACCTACACAGACCCCAGGGCCTCAGAAACCCTTTTTTCTCCGAGTATTGGGCTTTTCACTCACTATCTCACACCCTCCCAATTTTGTGTGTCCACTGTATTCTACATGGAGCCATCTACATATTTATATCTGGATGTGTTTGCTGTGTATGTTTGTGCGTGTAGCCAACCATCGACCCATATCTATTGTGCTCTAAGCCACTGGCTCTGTTTCTCAGAGTGGATATTTCTTTCCACTCTGTTGCTCTCTTCTCTTCTCCTTCTCCCCTCATTGGCACCTTTTTGCCCTTGTCTGCCTGTCTGTCTGTTCTCTTGTCTCCTCTGCCTTATGCCTTTCTCCCTATATACAATATCTCTGTCATCCTGTCATTCTGCATATCTCAGCTGATCTTTAAGCATCTACCTCTCACATTCTTTATTCATATCTCCCTTTCTAAATGCTCTCATTTCTCTCATCTCCCTCTCTCTCTCTGCCACCTCTCTCTTTCCCCCACTTCCCCTCCTCCACATTACTGCATTGTGCTTATTTGGCAGGTTTGGTGTTCGGCCCATGGCCCATGTTGTGAGAGTCTGTTGGCCACCCAGGGGATTATGGGTGCAGTTGCCTGTGATGCATTCCTCCAGCATCCCAGAGGCCCTCATTAGACACACCAACCAACCCCCACCTCCACCCAACCCCCCTCGGTTCTGCAGCCCCAAACCTACAAAGCCATTAGACTCTCCTCATCTTTGCTAACGCACGGAGTGAGGGAGCCTTGTTGCCAAAATGATGATGAATTAAAGCATTTCTCCCACACGCTCTGCCCAATTTCTCTTTTCTTTAGCTTTTCATTCCCCCCTCTTCCTCTCTCTCTCTCTTCCTCTCCCCCCCCCTCTCTCTTCGTCTCTCTCTCTCTCTCTCTGGCTTCTTGTCTTTTGTTTAGTTCCCATTACTCTGCTTGCCTGCTCTCATCATAGTGCCTTTATTCCCTGTCATGACACATGTTAGGCAATATTAATTCTTTTTGCCACATTCTTTTCTCTTTCTGTCTGTTAGTCTTCTGCTATACACCTCTCCATCTGCCCCTTTCTACCTCTTGTCTCTTCTTTGTTATCCTGTCTCTCTTCTTCTCGGCTCACTCATCTCTTTGGGCTGTGGTGTTTTTCCAGAGCTCAGGATAGGAAACAGAAACAGAGTAAAGAATTTTTTTGTCAGACTATTGTCATCATCTTTTGCTTTAGCTGTCTCTTTTCCTCACCAACAGCCTCTCCATCACACCACATGGCATCTTTTTTTTCACCTACTGACAGTCTCTGTCTTCCCCAGGCACCACGTGCACTACGTGATCCCGTACGATGGGGACCAGTCGCTGGTGGACTCCACGGAAAACTACTTTGTGAGCAGCGGCGTCACCAAACAGGAGATGGATCTGATGCTGGGCCTGCTGCTGGGCTTCTGCTTAAGTTGGGTGCTGCTGTGGCTGGACGGGGTGCTGCAATGTGCCCTCCGTGCCTGGAGAACCAGCCCACATCATGGTACGTCTGCATGGCCTCGGTAGAGGAATTGTAGAGGTGCTATTGGATACTCTGCCACCCATGCTAATCTATTATACACACACACACACACACACACACACATATATATATATATAACCCTACAGTATCACAGCACGCATTGTATTGCATCATGATATATCTCAGAGGTCACATAACTGATGGCTTCATTAATATAACCATAAACCCTATGTTCTCTAGTCATACTGTTTGAAAGAGGACCATTGAGAGTCAAAATTCTTGTCCAGCATTGTGAGATGATTATGTGATGATGATTGTGAGATGATTATCTTTTCAAAGGGATTAAGGCTGTAAGGTTTAAGATTTAACTGCTTCAGTGACCATACTGAAGCCTCTTCAGTGGCCATTTTGTTGGTCTCACCAATTCTCAGAAGTCATTACTTGTGTATTCCAAGGGTCAGTGGTCACCCAGGATAAATTTAGCAGGGGAAGTTCTCTAAATGCTTGTTTCACCTACAGTATAGATGATAGCTTGTTCCTGATGTGGGCATCTTATTAGGGTTTGTTTACACGCATCTAGGTATGTTTAATACATTTTTATCAATTTCTTTTTTTCCTGTATCCAGCACAATCCACGGAATCCAGTGTTTTGCAAAATCTCCACTTTGAAGGGCTAATAACAGGTTTCAAGTGGCTAAAACAGTTTATGTGTAAACAAAATGCCCAAACGGATAAAAAAAAATCTGTTCATAAAAATATTTGAAATACATATAAACAGGGCCTTAATGACACTGTGTGACTCATGCTGCACCTACATACTGTGCATCACCTCATACCTACCCTGGAGTGTGTGTAAATGTTATAAAATGTCGTATAACCCCCATTACACCTTTGCCACTATATGTCATCAGAGCAAAATCACTCAACACTTGACTATCACAAACATCTCTGCTCTGCTTTAGCATCATTGCTAGTTGGTCATTATCAATCTCCCTGTGTGGACTGTTGTCCTTAGCATTCTTAGATGAAATACTGGCCTAAGACTAGAGTAGAACACAACACAGTTGTGTGTGTGTGTGTGTGTGTGTGTGTGTGGGTGTGTGTGTGTGTGTAATGTGAGAGTCTATGGGAGAGTGCACTCCATTCCCATTGCTCCTGGACATATACCCTCAGTCTCTGAAGCCTCGTGTGTCATAAATATGTTACACAAGCAAGTGTGTAACACTTGTGCCGGGGGGTTGGGGGGCAGGGGGTTGAGGTTTGCGTGTGGACTGTGGAGACTCCTTGAAGTGTTGTAGATGTAGGGGCTCACACACTATATAGTCCTGATTGGCTGACATGCCCTACAGGATCCCAACAAGAGTAAAGGTGTGAGGGCGTAGTGATGTGTGGGTATGGATAAAATCCAAAGTACTGTATGTGTGAGAGAAACAGTCACGATGGCAAAGGGTGTTTGTCTCTGTGGCTAGTGTTTTTGGAGAGTCTTATTAAGTCTAATTAAGCTAAGAATAAGGAAATGAGAGACTTGTCAGGATTTGATAATAAATCTGCTGTTAGTTGGTTATACCTCTTTAGTTAAGGTTGTATAGGGCCACGCCACACTTCTCTAAGGCGCAGAGACGCCAATACAGGATGAGAAAATGGATGGCAGTGAATAGTAGAGAGAGACAGAGAGAGGCAGATGATTGAGAGACTGAGAAATTGTGAAAAAGAGAGTTCTGATTAGGTATGTGGAAAACTGCAGTGTGTTCTGTCTATATGGACGGATGGCCAACCTACACTAATGTAGGTGGAAAAGAGAGAGAGAGAGAAAGCAGGGAGTGCTACTGTGTGGAGGACTGAGAGGAGAGCTGGCATAGGGGAAATGTGTGAGAGGCTGTGTAGGACGGAGAACAGTGGTGTGTGTGTGTGTGTGTGTGTAAGTGTGTGCGTGTGACGAGGGACTGTATAAGTTTAAGTGAGTGAATCAGACTACAGGTAATCACTGTTTTGGCTCAGCAGTGCATTGTGGGATTAGCACTATGGCAAGTAGGGGAAAGAGGGATGCAGCCTGAGCCTATAGGCTAGGGGAAAATTGTGTGTGTGTGTCTGTGTGTGTGTGTAGTGGGGGAGAGAAGGAGAATGAGTCAGTGTGTGTGTTTGTGTAGGAGACGAGCAGATGCAGAAAGAGAAGCAGAGTGTGTGTGAGAGAGAGTGTGTGCGAGAGAGTGTGTGAGAGAGAGAGAAAGGAGAAAAAGCCTAAGTGTGTGTGAGCTTAGAGAAACACCCACTAGGTTGGATGGAGTAGGATGGCTGCAGTGTGACCTCGAAAGCTACATTGAGGAGCTTGCAGTGAAGAGTGTGGTGATTCGGCTCTTCATCAGTGTGGTGGCTGGGCTGTGGCACATTGCCATGCATTTGCAAGCCCAGAAGCCAACCCGCGTACACAAACACACACACACACACACACACACATTCATATTCACACACACACACACACACACACACACACACATATACACACACTCACACATACACACACACTTTGAAAGATGGAGAGAGAGACTGAGAAACAGAGAGAGAGGAGTGGATGAGAAAGACAATATGTCAGTGTCAAAGTTAGAGACTGCACGAATGTGTGAGTGAGTGTCTAATCACGTAAAAAGGATGTTCACTTGTGTTAGGTCCAGCAGTTTTTGTTCTCGTTCTTGTTCTTTTGTTCTTGTTCTTGTTCTCTAATATGTGGCAGTGCGGCCGTGCAATGCCAGTTAGGTTTCTCAGGGATTGGGCCAGCCGGCACAGAATTCTGGGAAATGCATTTTCTCAGCCCTGCAGCAAAAGGTGTCATTGTTGTTAATGGTCATTGCTTCAATAAAAATACAACAAAACAAAAACAACAATAATATGTGCAAAGCAATGCAATTCAATACAAAAGCGCTGTAGGTCAAGCTTGCCAGTGAAGTGTATAACATTATGCTAACCAGATCCTGAAGAAATGCTTAGGGCATAATAAGAGTCTTGATAAGTGAGGACATGTTAAGAGTCTTGATAAGTTAAGGGACTGGGCCTCTGCCATGGTAAGAACTGCCTGAAAGCAAACAATAAAACTCATAGCTCCAGTAGATGGGATTAGGGCAACAATTGAATCAATTTTTTTTTACCATGTATGTATTTATTTATTTATTTAGCAAAATGTTATTCATTCCTTGTGCTTAAAGTGGTAATGGTGTGGGCGATCTCCCTCTCGGCACAGACCTGCCAAATGTTTCTGCGGGCATTGAAAGGGATGACTCAGTCAAGCAGCCCACTTTATCATGGTCTTCCTCAGATTACCACCTTACATCTTCTCAAATGTCACATCGACTCAGCGAATATTTGGCTTTTCTGCCACAGCTTTTCTAGGGAATAGTGTATGTGTTTTTTGTCTCTGAACATGGTTCTCTGTATATATTAGAAAAGATTTTTTCGTAATCTGTTTTGATATCTGCATACACTCATTTTTGATATTTACAGTATAGTCATACAGTAGGACAATTGGACCTCTGGGGAAAGGGTGTGTGTTATGTGTCTCTGAACGCTTTCTTGTAATGGTGTTTGCACACTTACATACACCACTTATTTTTGATATTCACAGTAGTTTGGTATCACTAAGATATTGCAGGGTGACATACAAGTGACCTTTGTATGAAAGCCTGCTTATGAAATTCAATGAATTACTTGTCTCAGGATTCCAAAAACAATGCAGAGTGGTCTAGCCATAAAGGAAACCATTTAACATGACTCTCAGCCATCTTAAGCATATTTTGCTCTGTGTAAAATCTGATTGCCTCAGAAATTGTTTACATAGAACATGGTTGTTTTGCTATATTCAGGATTGCCATTAATATATTCATATCCTGAGACCTACATTTAGACATAAAAGAATTCGATTTTTTCCTGCCTGGCTAGACTCCATATATGAATGTTTCATCAAGTCCCTCAGCACAGAACTATGAGTTGGGATTGGATTATAATTACAAGTCTGTTTCTAGGATGGGTATATTTCATTTTACAAAACTGTAATTATGGAATGTAATTAATCTATCCTTTCCTGTCTCTCTCTCTCTGCTCCTTTTAAGTTCACACTATCTAACAGCCTTTTGCTCCGTCATGTCAGTAAAAACTGCAACGGGTCGTGACTTGAGAGGGCAGTGAATATCTCCTTTCGCCATCCATTTTCTCTGCCTCCTTTCAGGCAAATAGGTCATCTTAATCACTTGTTCACATTTATCAGCTCAATTAAATAAAAGGGCCGATGGATCAAGGCATGGACTGAATTTACAGTTCAGGGACACAAGGAGGGTCCACATGTGATCTCATGGATGTCTGGTAGTGCATGGATCACATAACAGCCATACATGGAGCTTTAATGTCCCATGTCACTGGCATTCCGTCAAAATGAAATAGCTCACTGTCCAAGAGAACAAGGTTAGGGCTTGGTACGGTACAGGGAAAAAAGGTTAAGTGCTGAGTGGAAGTGACATCAGAAGCAAGATTCATCTCGTGAAACCAGGCGGACGTGACTGTGTTCCACTTTAGGTGATGAGAAATTGACAGTCTGGTGCTGGAAGCCATTGAATATGAGGACTGGAACTGACCTTGAAAAAATAACTCGTACCATACTACCATATTCCATTTTTTCAACAAAATCCCTTTTCTGCAAAATCCCCTTTAATCATTTCCACTTTTATATACATATACATTGCCAGCATATACATTTTCCTTTACTGAAATCTTTTAAAATCCACAATTGGACCTACTTTCACGTGGGTGGTCTAATGAGCACTAACGCACTGATGAGTCTAATGGGGGGGAGACTACATGTCATTTTTGCAATGTTGTACAGTGTCTCATCTGATTATGGTAGTTTTGAACAATCAGGAATCATACATTATCATAGAAGTTTCATTTCTAATTTAATCCCTTTTCATTGTCTGATATTGCAGACATTGTGCCATGGGAGTGGCTGTCTCGGGTGTGTAACCTGAGGGAACTGCGCAGACGGCTGCAGCTGCGGCTGCTGGAGGACTCCGGGGGGAACATGGTGCACATTAAGCAGAGGCTCTACCACAACGGCCACCCCAGCCCCCGCCACCTCTGAGACAGGAGCCTCTCTCCAGTCCACCCCCCCCCACCACCACCACAAAAAAAAACCTCAGTTAGCCTACAACCCAGCGCGCCTTCGATTTCTGCCCTACGTTAGGATGGCCCGGCGCCTGTTCCAGGAGAGGGGTGGTCGGACAGACAGGCAGATGAATGGACAGACGGATGGACCTCACCCCAAGACCTCCCACCACTCTTTAGAGAGGGCACTTTTCACTTATGGATTCCAGCCAATAGATCTCTGGCTCCTCCTGTTTCTTCTCAGACAACAGCGCTTTCCACGATTGAAACAACCCATCCAAAATTGCGCCATCTTGCCACCTCAAGACTCTGCCTCCAAGCATCCATACTGAGACCAAAACCATGCTAACACCACTGCAATCACTGTATTTGGTGAGACGGTTCACTACATGGTTATTTCAAAACCTCTTGTTGACACCAGCACAGCTTAGACAACCTTCAGTCGACCCTCAACCTGATCTTCATTAGCTTATCCATTCATTCCTTAGGTGGCCATTCTGAGAGGGAATTCAATTATCAGGAAGAAGTGTCTGTAAGGTGTGTGAGGGGGGCTTAGGAGTAGATGTGAGTTGAGGACAGTTGAAAGAAGGTGTACAGTTACCTTTGCTTGCAGGTCTTTTGTAGAGTAGGTGTCTACTTTGCTTGCAGTAGTCTGCTTTTAATCTGTCCTGTCGGTGAAAGTGAGCGTGTGTTTGCGTAAAAGAGGTGGAAGGGAGTCCAGGTTCATATATTTTTGATGTCTCCATTTTTCAAATGGGATTTTGCGCCCAGGGGAAATGTTTGTTAGTGTCTATTTTGGAGAATCTGCATGTTTATATATGAAAAAAAAACAGTCATTGCAGGGGAGGGTAAGAGCAGGTGCTAGTGGAAACATTAGTTCGGGTTCTGATTTTTGTAAACACTTAGCAAGGGTTGGGTTTAACAAAAAATTCCTAGTCAATAAATACTGTAAATATGTTTTTTTTTTCCCTTAAATGACTTAAGGTCGTATGAATTTGGGGTAAAAACTGAGTATTTCATGTTGGAGAGGATTGAAGAAGAGACAAGACGGCATTGAGATTTGGCAGGAGCAAAGTACTCAAGGAATGTTCTGGTAAATGATTCATGCACTTAATGAATTATGGGTATTACTTGGGCTGCTCTGTATGTCCCTTGTGGAGATTGTTCTAACTAACACACATCACCACTAAATGTGTGTGTTTATGTTTGAGTCTGACCTGAGAAAGCCAAAGGAAGCATTGTAACACTGTGAGAGAATAAATGGTTTGGTAAACCATTTTAATGCAAATGTAGATTAGGTTAATTGTATGTGACTAGGTTGTGTTTCACAGGATGTTTGCGGGAACTGACCAGTGACATTTGAGGTTCAGAAACTAACGCTAACAAAATGGGCCTTCAGTTTTTAAATAGTCTTTGCTTGAAATATGTGTTTGTTTTGTGAACTCAGACAGCCTCAAATTTGTTAGCTAGTTAGCTTCTGAATGTTAGTATTTCAAAAACATTGCAGGTTCAATTAGATGGACTTACAGTGAATAACTAAAATGATAATTTACATTCCAAAAGATGGCAACTTAAGTATGAAGTCAATAGACAAAGAACAGTGAAAACAGCGATGAAAAGATTTTTAAAAATTACAGTCCTTGCATCTTACTGCATGAACAATAATGACATACATGTTGTAGACACATGAATTTTGCAGATCTGAGCTACTAGTGTCTCTGCAGTGTAAGAGGTATATGGTCTTGCTGTGTGTGTCTATGATCAGAAATGTGCTTTGTGTGTATTAGGATGTTGGAATGTGTATGTCCTTGTTGGGTGGGATCATGTGACTTTGAGTGTTGCCGGGATTGGCTCGGTCTCTCGTCCTAAAGTACCCAGTGTCAACTCTCTGTCACCTTCTCCTTGTTCAGATGTTACTGTTATGAAGACGAACCTCTGTGTTTCAATAAAAGTTTGATGGTTTGTGATGTGTCTTACCATTGATTCGTGGAAAACTCAAAGATACTCTAGAAAATCATGTTCATATGTTTACAGGACCCTGACATAAAACACACAGCGGCAAGCCTTTTAAGAAATCATTATTTTTACTCTTCATAAAAACATACATTTCCATCTGATGATTATTATTATTCATCCATTTTATATGACCGACATGGAATTACAGCTCATTCCTCTTTCATTAAGCTTACACAGACAAAGAGATGCAAATCAGTCAAAACACAGAGCGTCAGACCATTATTATTTTTTTTTTCTTATGGAGACAGACATACTTCCCATGCCTCTCCTTCCTCATCTCACATGAACACAAGGTAACAGTGGCCTTCTTGACAGGACCCTTGTCTTATCAGTGGCACGTGAACATCTCACCCCCCCCATCACAGAGCACTCTGGTTACTCATCCCCTTCCCCTCTCTCCTCTTCCTCAGTACTGGGCCACAGCTGAGTGTGTTTGTAAAGTCCCACAACCAGCAAAAGGAGGAACAGCAGCAACAGCATTGTCCCTGGTGTTTGGGTGACTGGAAACAATACCACCCCTTTGGCCGAGCAGGACATCACCTGGTCAGGAGCTCTGGCAAGTCTCACAAGTGCATAATTTTAGTGTAACGTGCAATGCGCGTCTAGTGATGAGTGCTCTGCTCTCTGACTGGGTGATGGGGATGAGTGATGGATGTTCTGAAATGGAGGCGGATGTTAAAATGACTCCTGATGCTCCTATTGGCCTTTAGGCGCAAACAGGTCAGAGGTCAGTTATTGAGGTTATTAGAGGGAGGACGCTGAGAAGTGATGGACTGTAAAACTAAACCAATTAAACAGGAGTTCCATCCTTGGGAGGTGGTGCTTCTGATTTGGTCCCGTTCCGCATCCCCACCCCCATTTTGCTGTCCCTGTAGGGGGATAGTAATTCTAGACTGTTCCCAGAGAAGGCCTGTGGTGGAGGTGTTCCGTGAGGCAGGGTGAAGCCCATCTTTCCCAGACCGCCGTCAGCTGCTGTGCCCTCCCCACTGGCCGCCTCAGCGTGGAGCCAGTCCATCTTCTGCTGGTGCTGCCGCATGGCCTCGTCCACCCGCGCGTCAATCATGGCCTCCGTTAGCACACCGTCCTCCGATGAGTATGCAGCCGCCTGGGAGAGAAGACAAGGATGTGAATGAAAAGGACCAAAAGAAGGCACAAAGGAAACCCAAACAGTATGGAAAGAGAGCAGAAGAGAAGGGAGAAATGAGTTGACAGGAAAACAAGACTAGAGAGCTGATACTATTGAGTAGCAGAAGAGTCCAGTATCTTATTGAGTGCAAACAATTACACAAAGAACAATGGAGTTGCTTTTTAGGGAAACAACTCAAAAAATCTATTTCTGATGAGCTACCTGACTAACATGAGGCATTTTGCCAACATTCATTGATTCATTCAAGTACTGTAGATATGCTCTTAGGACTGAATAGCACTAGCCTAGCTGTAGGGCAGCTAGCTACTTAGTTGTTGCAAATCCACAGATGGAGGCTGGATAGGGTAGCAATCCAATGAGTTTTAAGACCCAGCCAAAGTGAAGGGTGGGCTGTTGCTCCTTCTGTATCTGACTGACTGAGGACCCCTAGTGGAGAATAGACCTAACTGCACCCCAGTGTATGCCCCACTTCTCAGTGCTGTCAGGTCACCTATGGAACATCACTGAGAACATGTTCCAGAGTTATTTTTAAGCTGAGGGGAGCGCCGCTCCATTTCTAAAAGAGAGCTCCAGAGCAGAGATGTAGAAAAAAGAAGAAAATGACAGAGTGCGCTAGAGAGAGAGAGAAAGAGAGATGGGGATGTGAGAATGGGGATTAGTGAAGCCAAATCTCATCAAGGTGGGTTTGCTAAATGATTCATTGGGTAAATATTTCATGGGCTTAATGAATTGTGGAAGATATTTGGATTGCTTTGCACAAAAATACTCTGAAATACCAGTCTGAGAGGAAAATTGGAGATGGAGAGAGTGAGTGAGTGAGTGAGTGAGAAGGGCAGACCCAAAGTACGGAGAAATGGTAAGATGGAGAGATGTTCAGCCCAGACTTCTACCAACCTGCCAGGCGACGCCCAGTTTGGAGATCTCTCTGCCCGACATGCCCTCTGCCCTCTTGGCAATCTCTGAGCACTTCTCCCCGTAATCAAACTGGGCCAACTTCAGCCTCCTGCAGTCAGATCACAGCCTCTTAGTGACATTATTCTCACAGAAACACATTTGAAATCATCAATTAGCAGACACCTTAGTTTAAAGTCACTGCTGTCAATGTCAAAGTCAATGTTGTCTAATCAGGAAGGCAAACTGTGATCTTCATTTATGCATGACAACAGTAACACAATAAACAGCTCTTTCCAAAATACACTTTAAAACAGTTTTAAGTTACACCAGGCAACATGTAATCTGAGGTACAAAGTAGCTGTATTTCTCTTCTACATAGTAAAGAACAATGTGTTCTTTCATGATGTCCAGTTAATGGTGTATTTGTACGGTCAGCCCTTTCCACTACCAGCACAGCAACATTACATAAATGCTGCAACACCACCCACTCATTTGCAAACTTTACCAAGTGCTTAAGTGTACTGATACTGATTTTCCCTCTGTGTCCCATATATTGGCGCTCTGACAACACACAAGACCACAGGATGTCATCATCTTGATTTCCTCCCTTGGCCCAGAGGCTGCTGGGATTGGACTGTTCTGTTCTGCTCCCCAGTGAGCAGTAATTAATGGGCTCGTCCAGATGGCTTGGTTCTGCTGGTGTTCCTCTCTGCCGCAGAGCGGAGCCTGACGCAAAACGATTCTTACACACTTAAGAACAGTCCTGCTCAGGTTGTTCTCACTAGAACACAATCTGGCCAGCATGCTAGCTTTTGATTCATGCTTACACTTACTTCACCTCATGAGAACTCTGTGGGTGGTAAATGATACAGGCACAAAATTGTGTGTGTGTGTGTGTGTGTGTGTATGTGTGTGTGTAATTTTACTTACTGTCTCCCCCCAGTGGCTGGCTCTAGCACATATCGGTCGAAGTACAGGCGCACCAGTCGCTCTCTCTCCTCCAGGCCTGGCAGGGCGAAGTTGACAATCTCGTCGATACGGTCATTTATGGCCCAGTCAAACTGCTCGGGCTGATTACTGGCCAAGACCATCATGAACCTGTGGCAGAGAGGACACTGAATTAAAACATCTGCTAGGGGACCGAATGCAAACACCACTGTTCTCACGGGTGTACAGTGAGGCAGGACGTTACACTGATAAAGAGTAGCCTTATTCATTAACCAGAAATGCACTGTTTGGGAGGCACCAAAGAACAGAGCACACAATGGTGGTAACGTTCTATTTATGAGCACCATCTTGTTCACTTCTTATAACCATTTTATTACATATCAATATTTCTAATCACTTTGGAAATGTAATGCACAGACACATGTTTCAGGGTTATGGTGACCAGTTAATGGAAACTGAGTGTAATAAAGGACAAAGACGAACTTGTTGCTCTGTTCTCCAGTGCGGTACAGGAATGCATTTAGTGTAGCTCTGAGATCCTCACTGATTTTCTCCTGTATGTGAGAGAAGAAGGGACAACAGACCGAAAAAGGCAGATCAGGAAAGAGAAAAATGTAGAGAAGAGATAGGCCTTTGAATGGTTTGAAACAATAATCAAAGCGTCGACACAGAGCAAGAAGAAGACAGACACACGGGAACTCACAGTGGATCTCTTACGGAGGAATGCATCAGCTTCATCCACGAAAAGCAGGAGGCTGTGTGGAACAGAAGAAAAAAAAAAAGAGAAATAGGTATGTAATTCAGCAAACAAACGAGCAAAGAGAAAAAATAAATGAATAGCTTGCTCATTAAGCACTTCCTTGCTTCTGAAGATTTCATTAAAAAAAGATTATCACACGCAGTTTGTGTTTTTCACTGCCTTGTATACGAGTTCCATTTTTGCCTACTAGAGAATATAGCCAATGCTTTGGTTCTTGGATACTGTTAGTTTTACATCAAATATATCATTATTGAACAAACTGTTTTCATTTGTGCGTTACCCTCGTCGGCTAGTGTTGGCCCAGTCGAACACCTTGTGCATGGCCGTCACACCCTCACGTCCCATTGGTGCCACATCACCACCCGTCATGATGGCGTAATCCATCCCAGAATGCATTGCCAATTTCTAGTCAAAAGAATATGATAGAAAGCTTGTGAGTGACACTTCTGCAAACAAATCCACTAGAAAGAAAATTATTGCTTCTTTTATGGCAAATTATGGCAAAGACTCTTGACTGGAAATAAAAATACAATAAAAATATCATAGATGGTCCTGTACATTTCTACAAGGACATGATTTGACAAAGTAAAGTGACAAAACTAACAAACAAACAATAAACTCACTTTAGCAAAGAGGGTCTTCCCTGTGCCAGGTGGGCCGTACATGAGGATGTTACGATACAGCCCACGGTTCTGCCGTGTGTTTCTTGTTGCTATAGCAATGTCACGGACACGCTCCTCAAGGACAGGCTGAGAAAGACCAGAAACACACTTGTGTTAAAAAAAAAAGAAACAAATTCATGGAAAAACTATCTTTCTGTTTTTGTGTATGTGTGTCTTAACACATGCAGAGGACTGATGCACGTGACAGTCCCAATGATATTATGAATATGGTAATGAGTGAATGGAAACTGCATCGGTTCAAATACTCACACTGAGCACAACCCCCTCCAGAGCATCCTGGGGCTTGCTGCTCAGACGCTTTGCCACCTGAAAGAAAAAGGAGAGGGAGAGAGAGAGAGAGAGAATGGATGGAATAAACACAGAGTTAGAAATAAAGCAAAAAGTCAGAAAAAGACAGTGGCAGAGTCAAGTAGCCAGAGAGTGCGTGGGGTAAGAGAGCGAGAGAGAGATAGATTGGGGGGCAAAGAACGAGGTCAAGAACCCTTTAAGCCGCACTAAACTTTGAGGCAAGACAGGGCCACTCCAATCAGCTAAAAGCTCCCTTAAAATCTGATTCATGACCGTCAGCACAAGCCTAGGCCACATGCCAACTGCTCTCCTTCTCCCGCTCTACCACCCACACCGGTAGCTTTATGTGTCATGCTTGCTCATCGAACGCTCAGGAACACTCAGAATATTCCCCATTTCAATAAGACAGGCGTGCTAGTTAGGTCTGGTAGCAGGGCATTTTACTTCACAGAACAGTGTGACCCATCATCAGTGTGACCTATCATCAGTGTGACCTCAAAACAGACCGTGTGGCTGCCTGCGCAACCACACTGCTGCTAGCTGCCCTAAACCCACTTCTATGGTCTCACCTTCTTGGAATTTTTATGTGCAACCTTTCAGCATTAAACCTGACTAAGGTAATACAGTTGATAAATACTGGCCATAAACTATCCTTCAAAGGATATGGATGAATAGTTTTTTTTTGCCCATCTTTTTTTTTTTGGAACAAAGTGTTCTAAAGAGTTCCTGCCAACATAATGTATGAGTTTAAAGGTCTTTTTTGTGTGTGTGTGTGTGTGTGTGTGTGTGTGTGTGTGTGTGTGTGTGTGTGAAAAATTGCTTGAAATTTGGCCAGCGCTCACTTGAGCCTGGGAACAAATTCTCAACACAGCACTTTGAAGAAGAGAGAGCTGTGGCACTCTGGTGTGGAAGACAAATGCACCATGTGAGACAGGGCCAACAGGTCCTCTACCTTGATTGGATGCTTGAGGGCCTCGGCCACTGTGATGCGGGACGTCTCGCGGACTAGGGAGGGTTTCCCGAGACGAGCCTCGATGTAACGCCCAGCCACACCCGTGGCATTCCGTGCCGAGTAGACGCCAACTGCAAGCAAAGTCAGTCCTGCCACCTGGAGGTATGAAACAAGAATTGCATGTTATATTTAGTACACCAAACACCTATTCTCCAAATGCACATACTGTAAATTCTACTTTACTAAAAAAAAAAAAAAAGACATACTGTAAATTCTACTTTACTAAAAAAAAAAAAAAAAAACTCTGATACTGAACTCTGATACTAAACTCACCGTGGCTGTGACCTTGTCCCAGTCTGATACAAAGGCTCGGAACCCTTCTCCAAACACTGCCCCCGCAGTTCTAAAAAAGAACGCACATACACCCACAAAAATGATATACAGGCACCAGACAAATAAAAAGACACTTAACAAATTTCAATTTGCCTACACATCAACCTGGACTAACAGCCATATGTGTGCGTGCCTGCAATCATTCTCCCAGGGACCAACAAATCTACATGAATGTGGTTTCTCCCACCACCAAAAGGCCTGACTCTGCTCATCAGCTAATGACAATGCTTTTAATTAGCTGACTGAGATGTGCTCATCTGTTTCAGAGCAAAGAAAAGACCCAACTCATGCCGTGCTCCGGGATCCCACAAGCAACACTGGGAAACACTACCATATGGCTTGGGTGTGTGTGTGTGTGTGTGTGTGTGTGTGTGTGTGTGTGTGTCTATGTTTGTGTGCGTTTGTTTGTGTGTGTAGGGGGTTTAAGGTTCTTCTATGGGTCTTCAGATTGTGCTTTTGCTGAGTTTTCAAGCAAACTCACAAACTAATATTATGAACAAGAAAGCTCACATACACACTAACATGAAACATACAGGGCATTAAGTATGAGCATCACCAAACACAGTTTCTTCATTTAAACAGCAGATTTCGCATGTGTTACCTGAGGTCTACAAATTTGGAGCATATAAAAGTTTGGAAATGTTCGCCTTGGCACCTGTTTGAACTATGACCTTTTAAATCCTAATCTAAATCAAACCATATGGATTGCAATATTTAACTTCAAACTGTTTAACTGCGCGGACATACTGTATGCTCTCCAGCACCGTCTGTCTGTGTTCTGCGGCCTTTAGGCGGATCTGCTCTCGGATAATGTCAGCGTTCTCCCGCTCCACACGACCTCGCGCTTTGGATTCTGCCTCCACGCGCAGCATCTCGTTCTTGTGACGCAACTCCATCTCGTGCTCAATGGTAGCTGTGGGGAAGAGCAGGGGAATGTTGAGGCCTATCCTCTAAAGCTAAGCAATTCTTTGAAACCTTTATATAAGCTCACATTGTATACACATACGTGGATATTAATTCACTAAATCAACTAATATTTGGGGTTTTAATGATCTACTATCCTAAACCTTTTTTTGTTGGCTCAGAACAGAAAGCATAATATAAAAGCACATGTTATTTCAAAGCAAAAAAGCCTGCCTGCATCACAGGCAATGACAGAACAGAGACCCAAGACCATAAGATACAGCCAGTCAACTAAAAGGTCTGAAGGATAAATAGACCTCCTCACTGGTAATGTAGCTTAATACATACATGTGCAAATCGTGGAGAAAGAGATTGTGGCCCTACGCCTCACCTTTTCTCATGGCTTCCTGCTTCTGAACAGACTCCTCTTGCTTGCGCAGGTTCTCTTCATTGATGGCTTGCTGTAGAGGGAATCAGCAAATTGGTCTCAGTTATATCCTTACCAACCAATCTACAGGGCACGTCTTACTTAGAAATTACTTAGAATTACTTAGAATTAGCTTAAAATGTAGTATAAAGCATCTAAACACATGTCCACATTGACATCTATAGTCTGCCTAGACAATTGCAGTCTTACAGTCTATAAAAAAACAGATACATTCAATCCATTCATTTCATAGAGTGTTCGGTGCAAATGAACAGTGGACATGGCCACCTACTTGTTGTCGGAGCTGGTCATCATATCTCTGCCTTGCCAGCTTGTCCTGGTACTGTGCCCGCTGTAGAATACACAAGTTTAACCATCGCTGGATGTGCGGTAGATACAAAACAAGCTATGCTCTATCATGCAAATGTCAGCAGCCTCCAAAATATCTAATGCTGATTAGTGGGGTTTTGATTGGTGCAGTGGCTATGGAGCTGTTTAGCAAATAGTGTGCATTGGCCTCAGTCATGGGTTTGATTTCTGGCTGCCTTCATTGTGCACTCAAAGCACTTAGCACAAAGCACCCAAGATGTACCTGGGATACTGGATGTGAAATTATTACATATTATATACAATTGTATACATCTGTAAGTTACTCTGGATAAAAGCAGCATTTAAACAAAAAAGAAAAATTTGAAAATAAACAGAGGCCCTGTTCCATCACCAAGTCAAGTGTGTAGCTTCAAGTTTTTTAGTCTACTCTGAGACAAAGTGAACTTCTAATACCAGCACTGCCGTACACTAATCCTCACAGAGTTGTATATTAGAATCTCATGACTTCAATTAACTCTCAGTCAAGGTTTGGAGGAGAAAAAATTATCAGCAGTCCTTACTATTGGACACTTACTCACTGGGGCATGTTCAATTTCTAAATTGCTTTGCACTGACTTAAATATTGTTTCCACTTTTGACCACAACCTCCCCCTTAATGCAGTGGTGTCCAACATTCTTTGAAATGCCTTTTCTGGCATCAGCACTAATGTGTATGTAAAACTCATCGTAGTAAAAGAGGTAATGCACAATACACCCAACTATATTCATTACTAATTAAATTCATAGGTTGAAAAATAATACATTTTCAGCAAGCTTTTTTGGCTCTTTTGATAAAAAAAATGAGTGAGATGGAGAACGGCATTCTCAGCTGCCGATTAAACGAAAAGAAACACTTTTCTATATCTATATGCTTTATATACTTCCAAGGCTGAAAGCAGTCCTGAGCAGTTCATGTGGTGACTGCCTAGGCTACAATACTAAGCCAGCACTAGTTGCACTTGTTTAACATCAGTATTGAACCTTACAGCTTGGTGCTGTTTGGTCTCCTCTTGCAAGGTCTTCCTCCTTTCCTCTGCCTGGATGCGGACCTGGTCTCCCTTCAGCTGCTCCAGCGCTGCCTCATACTCCTGAGGGTTAGAGGGAGGCAGGATAACAGAGGGAGAGACAAAGAGAAATACACCATCATGATTAATTAATTCCTAAGGTATAGGTTGTCCTGAATGATCTGAGAACAGTTCTTAATCTAATCTTTCCTTTGGTACTTCCTTGGTTCCTTGAGGTACCAGTAAGAACGAAACTCACTGTTCCAATCTTTCAGACGTTGGCAAAGTGTTTATGGCTACTTTACATTATAAACAATGACATTATTATTATTATAATAAAATGATTATACTGGCAATTTGAGGCTCCAAAGAATGTTCTTGGGGAGACAGAGCAAAGCTTTCAGCGTTAATCATCATCATCTCTGTGTTGTTTTTTCAATCTTAGTTGTGGCCAATTTTTGATTCTTAGTCTCAGACATTGTGTTGTCTTTATGTCCAATAATCAATTGATCTACCAGCGAAACATGGCACTAAAATTATGCCTTAATAAGCTGGCTGTAAGTATGTGTGTATACAATTCATTTGCAATAAAACTTAGCTCATCCATCAGTTTCTGTAACAATAAACCATAAATACATTGTACAAAAAGAACTGGGGTTTTTTTCTTACCTTCATCTTGGTCTGATACTCTACTTGAGTAGTCTGCTCCTGCATCCGGGCCAAATCCAAGGCCTCTTTAGCATGTCCTGCAAATGGACAAGTGGAACACAAACACTATAACTGCTAAGGTTACTGAATGTTTGACAATACCACAAGTAGAGTTTGTGTAAACATGTCATGACTGTTCTTCACTTTACAATGAATATATACAATATATACAATATATACAATGAAAACACTGACATATGAGACTGGGAGGCATGCTTGACCTGTCGCATGACCAAGAGATTCATAGTGACCTTTGAACTTTTACCCTTGATAGTAAGTTTCATACAGACCGACGACCATAATCGTAGCCTACATATCAAACACGACTCAGTAACTGCAAATGTCTCTAGGTGTCTTTCGATTCCTGACATCTATAAGTACTGACTAGTGTCTAACGTGCTAAATGCCACCATCCATCCTCATGGTGACCATGAGTCTGCGATTGATGTTCGTTGCATCATCTTCGTTAGTGTACATCACCTTGGTCAGAAACACTCGACCTGTTCACTCGATGAGCATACACCTATCGTCACTATGAATGAATTGCAATCTGATGATACACTAAACTTACGTGATTGATCTAGGTCTTTGGCTGCCTTGGCTGCTCTTTCTAGCCCCGTTGGATCGAAGTTGCTCCATTTGTCCTTGGGTTTATCACCGCCAGATCCACCGGATCCTCCGGCCGGCGGAGGTGGAGGTGGCGGCACCGGCATCTCCGGAGGATTTTCAGGTTGCCCTCTGTTAAGGCCGAAGAGCCAAGACATTTTGGATTTCTAAGATGACCTGGTAACGACTGGCACCAGCAGCGAATGTCTCTGTCAATGCAGTCACCAGTCACTACACACAGCGGCTTTCTAGCGATACACTTCCTCTACACGCGTGTCACGCCGCATCCATATGCGCAAGTGCAAAGAGGTAAATCTTACCCTCAATGAAAATCTCCATTGATTGGCTGGAAAATGATCTCGCGCTTTCCCATTGGCTACTTGTTTGTCCTCAACAAAGGTCACGGAGGAAACCACGCCCGTCACTGCACTACGGTAACCCTTAAGGAACAAACTATAATTTCGTAACGTGTTTCATAGAATCTTCGATTTGTTCTTTTCAAGTGAAATGGCTTTGAATATGAGACTATGTGGCCATGTGCTTAATCATGCGATCTCTCTCTCTCTCACACACACACACGCACACACACAAGAATTGTACATTTCAGCTTGTGTTTCAGAAGAACTCTACCATTCTAATTTTAATTTGACATATGCCCTAACTGCATTATTCTTCAGCAATAGTCCATACTCCTATGTTTAATGAAACTCCTACTCTTACATTCATAGCCTACATTAATAGCCTAACCTATATTTCTAAAAGCACCAAATGCACATTTTGACGGAACTGTAGTTTCTTGTCTTGAAATATCTCATTCAGTGGTCCTTACCATTTTGTAGCTCAAGGACCCCTAAGCTTGTAGAAACAAAATGATGGGATCCCATATTGTCTGTTATATATGTAATAACTCAAAAGACTAATATTTCAGACTAATATCATGTGTGCTCAGTTCTTAAAAAATAATAATAATATATATTGGTTACCTACTTGAGTTAGTTGAGTTAGTTGGCACTAACTAACTGTGAAGTCCTCCTAGGTGTCACAGACCCCCTATTGAATATCCCTGCAGTAATTATTTTGACAACATTGTGTCCTCTACACCTAGGTAATCCTTATCATTAACCCTTACTAGCAGTCATACAGTGCTGACAACACCACAAGTCTCTGTAAAGCAAGTCTTTATGATCTCCACCAGGTGGAACCCAATCTCTTTCTGTTTTCCTAGAATGAGTGAGAACATGAGCACTTGTTACCATTAGGGACAATGCCTTACTTATTCTCAACAGTAGATGGTGCAATAACTCAGGAAAGATGCTGTGGCGCTGTTACACTTCTGTGTGTTCTGCTCTGTGAAGCACCACACACCACACTTATTCTTGATTCTTTCAAATGTCTCAGTGCATCCTGTGAGAGCCTAGCTTAACCCTTAATAATAACACAATTAATAATTAAAATCTATTGAAATTTTACATATGACTGGTTTTGTGAGTGCATTTGTGAGTGCAGCATATGGTTTTGAGTGCATTTGTCTCAATGTGTTTGTGTTTGCCTGTGGGTTGTAAGAATTGTGAGTACCAATGGAATTATAGAGCCCCATACACCCTCAGGGACAGGATGTCGTCTGACTTCACATCAGAGATAAAGAGATGATTTTGCATATGTAGAGTGGGATTTGGGAGATGATGTGGAATATCCTGTTTCCTGTCTGTAAACCTTTTACCTTTTTCAAACTTTTCATATCAATCGGTACCATGCTTGATCATTCAATTTCATCTATCATAGGCCAATAGACTCCAAAAATGCAACAATATGTAATTTTCATGCTTTCTTGTTTACAGTTCGAAAGTATCCACACAAATTATGCATTGTGGTTGCATGCTCTCTCCTGTGTGTTTTTGGGCTAAATAAATAGCAAAAGTGTGTAAGTCTACCAATGAAAGGTACTTTGTGAAGTGATCAAAGAAGTGATTTTTTTGTTATTTCAGGGCCTTGTGAATCTCTGTCTACCGCACTTTGGGCTTGGTCAGGGTGATGCTTGATTTAACTGTTAACTCTCTAATGCCATCAGGGAAAAGGTACCGCAGTATAACTGCCCACACCTCCAGAATGGGGAAGAGCTTCTTCCGCCAAGCAGTCAGACTGTTAAACAACAAGACATGACATGTTTATTCACACTGAATTGAATGCACACCTGCACTTTTTCTATGCTGCTAAATACTCTATGTTCTACCACCACCCCACTGTGAACCTTTCTTACAACAACCAGTGCTCTGTTACAAGTCTACTTATGCCCTGTCAAGCAGTCTGTTGTCTGACACACTTTATATATATTTTTAATTTATGCGCACTAAATGTAGCCTAAGTGTGCTAAATGTAGTCTAAGTGCACTAAATGTAGCCTGTCTCAAATGTCTTTCTATATATCTTAAATGTGGCACCACTTGAATCTATGGTGAAATGTTGTTTCATCCGAGTGTACATGGCTTAAACACAGAAATGTGTTGAAATGAGAAGTTTTCTGGCCCTGTGATATGATATATATAATATGATCACATTCTTTTTACGCAATTTTAACTGAAACTGAAGCCTACAGTACAGTACTTGTAAAGTATTCTGGGATGAGTATATCAGCTTTCTATGTGGGATTTGGGCACAGGGTATGCAGTGGTAACAGATAGCCTGTGCCTGATCAGCCGTCTGCTGGCACCTCACTAAGGCAGGGCTCTCCCTAAGCCTCACCTCTTCCCCTAGATCCCTCAGCCTGAAGCTCTGGCCTAAACAAACAATGGCTCCCAACCTCGAGATGATCTGTGTGCCCATTCCCACGGTGAAATAATAACATCCTGGGATCTATTTCAAGGGGCGGGGGGTCCCAGCCAGTATATCTGTACAGCAGCAAATTGAGTTTGATCTGCTTTTAGAGTGCGTCGATAAGGTATCTCTCTTAGAAAATATAGTACGCTTTGTGTTCCTGCTGGAGGAAGGTGCTATCAACACAGATCACAAGTTTAAACACACTAATGAAGACATGTATCTTTCTTTATATTCTGTAGCCATTGGTCACTTAAATGCAAAACTATCATTAAGTGCAATGCTAAACAAATGCTTAAAATTGTTGCTTTCCACAAAATTAAAAGCATGAATGTTGTATTTATAGTTAGTATAATTAAAGGAAAACAGAAGAAAGTGTTGTAATAAAACTGATGGATAACAATACCAACAACAGAACGAGAGAGAGTTTACAAGTTTACATATTACTTGAACACAGCCATTTTGGTAACTAAACAGGAATCAATGTAATTTTCCCTAAAACAATGAGGTCTCATACATTTTGGCCCTGAAAGACACCATGCAATGTGGCAAAAATGGACACAGATCAGAGTGGGAAGGTCAAGCATACCTCAGTGTTGTTAAGTAAACCTGTCAGCATCATGATAAACATCTGCAAATTTAGGTCAGTTCCTAGTTTGGGATCACTGTCCCAAGTAGCCAGGCTAGCACTACCCAGTTCTTCCGCTTCCTCATTTCGCTCCACCACTGGTCCACCACTGAATGAAGTTATTTTTATCTGAGATACTCAATTGATCATTTTAAAGATAAAATCATGGACATACTTTTGATGATTTCATTGCTTGGTGTAAAGAGTTTTCTTTCTCTATTAATGTAGCCAAGACCAAAGATATGATAATCGATTTCCGCAGGTCTCAGAAATCTTTTACACATATTGCAATTTAAAATGAGAATGTTGATGTTGTCACAGAATAGAGATATTCGGGAAACATTTTTAACATAAGTAACACTGATGTAATGTGTAAAAAGGCCCAAAAGCGTCTTTTCTTTTTAAGGAAGATTAAGTCTTTCAATGTGTGTAGGACCTTGACTTTATGCTACTTAATTTTATCATTTGTTTTGGCTTTTTTGTATTGTTGTGTGGTATGGTGGTCTGCCACTGATCAGTGAGGACAGGTTCAAAGCTGGTTAATGTGGCAGCAAAGGTGGCTGGGGTTCATCTCACAAAAGGGAAAACAAATTTTAAAATACCCTGACCACCCGCTTTTTGTGGAATTTGCTCTGCTTTCCTCAGGCCGCCGTTTCAGAATTCCTACTGTAAGGTACGTGCCAGAGATTTGATTCCATTGGCCATTACAAGCCTTATCCATTAAGGGACAAATATATATTAAATTCCAGAGACATTGTTATGGGTTTGGGGGGGGGGGATTATCCACTTGAGTAATGTGCTAAGGTGTAAACGTATTTATCAACGTGTCTGTGTGGTCTTTGTCTATGTCCATGTCTTCTTAACTCATGTTCTCTGAATACCTGCTGCACACCAAATAAAAATAAACTTGAAACTTGAAAACTATCCGTAGCTCCAGTTCGCACCGTCTCTGAGCTGTGCAGGCCAATCACCGAATGGAGGGAGGGCTGAAAACGATAACACTGAATTCAACCGGTGTGTTCCAGCGCAGAACGTCACGACCAAACAGTAGCGATTGGTTGAAGCAGAAAGTATCTGCCCACCGTCGTGCAAACGTATGCCAATAGATAGGGTTCAGATGCTTTGCACAAATTGAAACAATGTGAACGTGTTGGATGCATCAGGCTATGTCCCAAAAGACACTGTCTAAAGACAGAGTGCTTTGATTATGCCATTTCTGAAATGTTCTGTTATGAGTTGGGAGGTATATATCTAATGAATAATAATCTAATAATCTAGAGATAAAAGCTAGTCATTTTGTGAGGGAAAAGTTAACTCCTCATCAATACTGGCAGAATATCTCCACATTATCATAGGGAGTCTTAAAAGTCTTTCTATCATCCACCATGCCTTATCCCATTCCTTCTTCCAGTGTTGGCAACATGATTTTTCCCATAGTCAATAAATCTGTCAACTCTTTCTTATCCATCATCATTTGCCTGCATAATGGGCCTAATGATTTCAAATGTCACACCGTTTGTAAACAGAGGAGGATAATTATGTCAGGAGAGAGGAATGTCGCTATAGTACAATGCCATCATTTCCTGGGGTCAGTTATTTTTAGCCTCCATAGGCAAGGCCGCATGGGTAAAAGTGTTGGCTGCAGAGAAAGGAAGCATACTACGGACTGTCTGTTTCCTGTTTACGGGTTTTTGTGTCTACCACTGTAAACCTGGGCTGGGACTGTGTGAGTGGTCCTCAACTGGAAAAGACAATAAAAGACCTTTAATTCTTTTCACAGCCACAGCTGATAACACTTAGCTGGCCAATTGTAAGTGGCTGTAAATAGGTGTGCACTAATGTCATTTTTTTTTTTACATATTCAACACACAAGTGGGGCGGTTTTAAACAACAGCCAGGGGCTGATGCTTTCCAAAGGTTTAATTACAGCCTTTGCCATTTTACCACCACAAAAAAAGTTTGTGTGTGTGTGTGTAAGTGTCTGTGTCTGTGTGTTTGTTTGTTGTATAAGTTATTTAAATGTTTACACATTTCATCAGTTGTCAGTATAGATGAAAGTGGTCACCATGCACCAGAATATCCTGTTGCAGTGTTATCCTGCTATTGTCTTATCTATCATGGAGCCCCAGACATAATAAAAAGCTTTTATCCTTTCATTCCATGTCATCTATTTTTGTCTAGTCAGTGAGGGTAGATTGGTGTGTTAATTGATGGACTTTTAATGTGACTGATATTCTGAGATGAAAAAAAGCAAACCAAGATTCTCAAGGAAGGCAACATTCTAAACATTTTAGCTTTGAAGTAAACAGCATTCTATACATATCTTATCTCAAAGGGCCAAAAACATTCTGAAAGTGTTTTTTGGCAACACAATTGCCAAAATTGCCTCTACAAAAAAAGCATTTTTTATTATTAGGCCTATTTCGGCCTGATATTAGAAACTAGAGCATACATTCTTGTTACAGGGTTTCTGCAGGTTTCAACAACTTACATTTAAGACTTTTAAAGACCTTTTTATGACCATTATTATTGATTTTTTTATTTAATTGCAATTTGCACAGGTTTGTGGGATTTGAAATGAAATTTATGGATTCTATGGATTCCCATAGGATATACTTTTAAATCATGCTACCAACTACAACTACCAATTCACATTGAAAACAATCCAATGAAAACAAAATGTCCACCTCCCCACAAACAAAAGACACACTTCAAGCAAGTGGCATGGTCCACATGAAATGCACCGCTCTGGTGCATCTGCAGTAATAATTCACAACTCAGACCAATTTAAGACCTAAACAAAATGGATTTAGACCTACTACTTTTTAAGGCCTTTAAGTCATATTTTTACATTTTAGACAGTTTAAGACTTTTTAAGACCCCTTGGAAACCTTGTTGTAAACCTGCAGAATGGCTTTTAGGTCTTCTTGTTTTTGTTCTGGAACAGCCACAATAATTCATGAACAATTTAGAAACTGCACTCCAACTCCAGTCTTTGTCTCTGTGCAATCCAAGTTTGCATACATGTAATGCATAAATCATTGCTCAAGGCTGCTAAATAAAAATGGTTCAGATAAAAACATGCCTTTTGCTTTGTGATGAACTAAACCAGTTATTCCTATAAGCATAAGGCAACACAATGATGTAATTACATCCTGTACTGAAATGTAATAATTTGACTCTTCATATTTTCTGGACCAACTATGACGACTCATTAACTGCAAGTGATGCATGATACGGACTGAACCACAGAGAACGTGATTTGGACCAAAATCTAGGCATCTTGTCCTAAAATTAACCAAAACTACCGACTATGGTCATTTCATTGCAAAGTAATAGCATGTAATGCTTATAGTCTATGTTGCGTCTGTAATTGTGGAGAGTTATTTGGCCAATGAAATGATTACTCTAGTAAGACACAGAATGTAATTTCGAACAGAGTTTTGAGGACCACACATGTGTCGTCTGGTCCAATGAGATCGCCGAGGCGAGAGAAATTTAAAGCCATGACATCACATTTCCTGACGAGTGCTTCCAAATGCGGAAAGACCTCGGAAAGGGTCTTTTTAGCTGTCCGAGGGCAGAAGGAATGCCGTTATTTTAAACAATAAAGGGTAACGTTATTGCTTTTAAGCGTCTTTTTGGATGTGACCCAATTTCACGTCGACCCCAAAGCTTATGACTTTTTGCGTCCCTCCATGCACCATTTTCTGCAGTAGGTAAGTTAATGTTAATTTCCCCAACCTACAGTATTCTGTTACACTGGGTGTTTAGGGAATGCCGGAAAAATGTGGACATGGAGCGCGGACGGACATTGCGGGTTTCTTAAGGATGTGAACCTTAGTAGAGTCTAGCGCGTAACCACAGATTTAATGTAATAAATCCTTGCAACGTTAGGCTACGTGACTGCATGTTAATGCAATTACAGTGTTATTGTTACAATGTTATCATAGGGCTATACTAACTAACGCTTTCTACCCCTTCGCTGTGTTGGGGTTAATGCAGGAGAGAAAGGGAAATCACCTATCCAAAATGAATGCGTACTATCAAAACGGCACAACCTTGGTGTGGCATTTTAAAATCGAGGAATCTAGCCTACTCCTCAACAAGCCATGCATTGCCAGTGTTCGATTGTAGGACTAAGCGCTAGCTAGCGGTCCGGCTTCTGCAACTAATCTATTTGTGACATAGGCTAATATGTTAGTCGATTGTTTTCAAATTGCTTTTAGTAGCATAACTCAGTTGGCTATAGCGTGTCGACCCATGGATGTAAACATAGGATAGCCTACAAGGGCCTGTTAGATCCCATCCTCACAAAAAGATTAAACACGATGTATTTGGGGTGTGTTCAACCAAAGGCAACATCTGCACAGATTATTCAGAAGACCTTTTGTTTTAGGGTGAAACAGCATCCCCTGAACGTTGTTCCGCTTTTTATGGGCTCTGGTCAGACAATACAGATGCCTTGCCTTGTTATCAATCTCGCCGTCCACATCTTGAAATCATTATCCAATAGTCGAACTGGTTGTTTTTGTTGGAAAGGATTGTTCGGTACAGTAAATCTGAATTATGTGGAGACAATGTTGCCAAGGCACACCTGTGAACATTTCCAAATATTTACACGGGTCTTTTTTCTCTTTTACTTGGCCTATTCTGGGACCGCTGCACCGAATAGGCTGGGTCTGACTTCATCCATCTATCTCTCTCTTTCTCTCTCCTAACCACCGAGTCATTTTGCGAATTGCCCTCTACCTTATAGCGTATTCCTCATGACTGCTTCCACACATGACTTCATGGACTTGGTTAAATGCCAGGTCAGCGTGCAACCTCTGATTAACTTATGTCCAAGATGACATAGTTTTGGTTAATAATAAGCACAGTAAATTCTTGGCTGCCACATACTCTTTCCAGGGCAGGCAGCATCTGGAGTGCAGCATGATAGTCAGCTTGATGGTGCTCTATAACAAAAGAATGTGTTTTATGTAAATACTTGAGATTAGGTCAGCAGTCTCGATGTGCGTGAGATGGGGAGAATTAATGTTCTCATTCTGAGGGTATTTATTGAGGTTCAGTGGAGACTAACCCCTTGTCAGAAGAGTTACACCCCTAAAGCCCTGCATGAAACACAAACATCAATATTCAGCTGTGCAAGGAGAGCATGGTAGTCTGAGATGTTTGTGGATCTGTTGTTAGATCCGAATCTGTTTAGTTGTTCTGTACATCTACAGCCTGCATCTGCATTGCCACAGTTAGGCATATGATCTGTTCTGTGTTTAGGCCTACTGTAAATTCCTGTAAGAAATGAAATTGGCCAGACATGGCTAGAAGGGTTTATGCATAGTGTTCACCAGTGAGTAGCGTACTACAATGTATGTCATTTAATCTGTGTCCTGACCTCTGCACCTCCATCAAGTCCCATTTAGAGGATTTGGTGTTGTATTCCCGCTTTCCAACGATAACAATGGAAAGGCAGGAATATTGTACTGACAATAGAATGTTGGTGATGTGGAATGTGTATGGTATGCAGAACATCAGCAGCAGCCGCGGCATCAGCATCATCATCAACAACAACAACAACAACAAAAATGGAATCACTGTTGTTAGTCCAGTCAGAAAGGGTTTGGCATAAACAACATGATTTTCCACATTCCTTCAGAACCAAATACCATGGCGCCATACGAGCTATGCTGCGAACTGATATTGACAATTGATCAACTATTGTGTCAACGATGCATTTTAACATATCAAAAAGTGTTATTAGACCACAAAAGTCAAGGCTACAGCTAAAATGGGTACCTGAAAAAAACCTTAGCCTACATGCCAAGGTTGCTGTTGCTAGGCCTATGGCAACGCAGTGTCTCACATAATTACATGAGTGGGATGGGGGAGAGAGAGGGGTTTGTGTATCAGGAAGCAATTTAATCGGAACTCCTTTGATTGTTATCTGCCTTTGATGGTGCACGGCTGGTCCCCAGAGGCAGGGCTTGGCCTCCTATATTGGTTTTAATGGAAGACAACTGCAGTGGTCAGCTTGGGACCGATGACTGCTCAGGCCCCTTTCAAATTAACAAGGAATGGCTCTCCCATTTTGATTGCTCCTTTGGACTAATAGCATCAGTTCAGGGGTCAGGTAGGCGGGCACTTGAATGACTTTTTATCAGAGTTGAGGGGGCCTTGTTGAGTTCAAATCAAGACCAGAGGGTCACGACGTACGAGGACCATGTGAAGAATACCGTTGTCCCTGATAATGATTTTAACTGCTTGTTCATGATACGGATGATATATGCGAGCCATTGAGCACAATTGGCTTGACTTGTAGACAACCCCAGGCACATGCTTGCAATAAAAACTGGAGATGTTTGTCTGTGGGTGATTCACTTTGTCCTCTTTAAGTCAGGGCGGTGCAGAGGGAAGCTCCTGTATGAACGGGTCACCTATAGCCCTGGACAGCGAACTAAGGCCTAAGGTCCTCCCACTCACTAATATTTTATGCTAAGAGGTGAACTAATATTTAAGCTATACATGAAGATTTCTCTTGTTTACAACCAAAACAAGATGGCAGCGTTGTCATAAACAGATCTGTCCCAATAGACTGCATCCAAATCCAAGTATGCCAATGGAGATGGGAATTCAGGCCTTGGCTTCAAAATGTGTTATTACTTTGTGATTGTAAATCCCGGCAGTTGCCTTGTTTTGGTTTGTAACTTTTTCAAAGCATCAAAGTATAAAAATATTGGAAGAATCATCCTTCCATACTTAGCTCATTTTCCCCTTGGTTAGCAAATCAAAGACATACTTCAAACCAGCCCGTGCACTTATGTGCCACATTCCTGCTGCTTTACTTTTGGTTGGTCAGAGACTAAAGGTTAGATGACAAATGAAAAAGACTATACAGTTTTGTAAATGAGGAACTAACCCAGTTTTGAGTGATCAATGGAAAAGGTCATTCAGTAGCCTACATGCCAAAAGTTTTGTTTGAGACATTTTGAAACTAAATCACCCTCATGTCACTATGTAGGAGGATTTTACATTTGCATATCTCTCCAGCCTGCTCGTTTGTTTCTGTAAACTCTTTTTTCTCCCTCTTTCCTGCTACCCTGTTTATGACTTTATTTCCTCACCATCTCTTTCTGTTCCATCCCATCCTTCAGTTTCCAATGTTTTTTTTTTTTACTTATGATTCTTAGAGTCCACTCTCTCACTTTACCACCATTCCATTTCACTCCACGCAGCTTGCTTTCGTTGCCTCTTGGGTTTCAGTTCTCCAGAGAATCAGACTCGTAAGACATGAAAGCATCCTTAGAGACATGTTGGCCCAACATGATTGGTGAATAATGAAATTTACAGAGCTCTTGTCAAGTGAAGTCGTAATTCATCAAACTGGGTTTAACGTTGTTTGAATGGATTTGGTACAGTGCCCCTCTGCACTGACTATAGAATAAGGGGATTGATTTCATTCTGTGCAACATACAGGCTCATTGTAGTATCATTGGTGGGTGGAAATAGGCCGTTAGCTGATATCAGGGTAGTGCATATTAAGACTAAAATGGCACTCAGTCTATGTATAGATTTACACTAACATGCCTCTGTGAGTGCAGTGTTTGGGTGAGCTGAAGAGGTTGAGCTTCTCTTTCTCTTACTGGGTTCCTTTGCTTAGCCTTTCTCTGTGTGTATCTCTTCCTCTCAGCGTGTATAATCATGTTAGAAGCCCCACATCTTGCCATGAGAAGGTTTGCAAACAGCATACAGGCATGCACTTGAGAAGGCTTCTCTCTCTATATATGTGTGTTTGTGTTAAGGGTGTATTTGGGTGGCAAACAAGGAAGATTAAACTGCTCACTCATCAGCTACTTTTGTGTTTTTTGTACGCATGATGTACTGATGTTTACTTGAATACTGTTTGTACATGTGTGTGTATGTGTTTGTGTGTGTGTGTGTCTGTGTGTACACATTTGTGTTTGTGTGTGGACTCACATCTCCCACTTCATGTTAAATCAGTTTACATTCTGTTATTTTAATCCGCTACACCCTCTTGATTTTGATTGAGAATCCTTTGACCAGCTTGGTCACATTTTTCTCTGTTGTGTCGACCAAATAATGAATGCCTCAGCAGAACACACACACACACAGACACACACACACAGACACACACACAGACACACACACACAGACACACACACACACACACACACACACACACACACACACGCATAACTGATAAATGAAGCTTAGCCCTCTCAAGTAATGTTTTATAACTGTAGTCAACACTAGTCAACTCAACTTTTATAACACGCCACATAAGTTCCTCTGGTGTGCGGGTACTGGGGCGGGCGACGGAGAAAAAGTGGCGCCATCGCAGTGGTGGAGATGCTCAGGCTTAATGTATATTTCAAAGCTTCTTCAGTGCCCCATGTTCTTCATTTACTTTCTCTCCCTCTCTCTCTCTCTCTCTCCCTCCCTCCCTCTTTCAGTCTCTGACATTCCCAGTATCTCTACATCCTTGTCCCCCTTCTCCATCTCACTTTTTCTGTTTTTAACTCTGGGGCCTTTGTTACGTAAGCAAACAAATGAACAAGAAAGAGGTGAGATCAAAAGAGATGAAGACGGAGGGAGAGAAGGAGTGTGTAAGATAGAAAGTGAGTGATTCTATTTATAGTAGCATTTTGTTGTGTGTAATTGCCTCATGTGTTTGAGGTGGCTACGGTTCATGATTTGAGCTGTCAGTGGCTCCCGTCTCCTGTTACTCAGAGGGTGGCAATCATATTGTGTTTGCAGTTGGTAGTGATTATTTCTGCCTTTTGATCTCTGAGATCGCCTCTCTCTCTCTCTGAGTCTCTGACTCTCACTCACTCTTCTGTGGCCTGGTGCTTTCCTCACATCTCTCTCTTCAGGGTTAATTTGTCAGTGGTGGAAGCTCATTCGTCTGTGGAGCATGGTGACTCGCTAAACATGCCACGCTTGAAATGCGCACAAGTCAGTTCTCCTGTGAAAGACCTTCACGTTTTCCACGGCTTGTACCAAGATCCTTCTGGCTTTTTTTCACTGCCACACCACAGTTATGGCTGAAGCGCAGACCTAACTCTGACTGGACATCAAAGTGTGTGGTGTGTGGGGTGGGAGCAGCTCCTTGGTTTCTTTTGCGCTGTCATAGGGGAGTCTCTCGGCCTATTGGTTTAGGGCTGTCCATCTCTCCCACTGATTTCCCTGGCCTGTCGGAGAGCCTGCCAAGCGCAGTGACAGATTGGTTGGCAGGCGGGATGGTAAGCGCTGTTCTGAGCATGCTGCATCACTGTTGTCAGATTAAGCTGTCTTCTCGGTGCTGGACTGAGACGCTTACGGTTTTGATGTTTGCCATGGTGCTGGCAGGGGCAGCGAGAAATTCTCTTCTAATCTTTATTCTACTCAGTTCCACTTAGTTGTGTTCCATGTGTAATGGTATTTCATTCTATTACATTTTGCTGTAATCTTAAAAAAAACAGCACAAAGTATTACCACACTATGTACAAAAAATAGGACAGTGAGTGTTTCATGCAAATTAAAGAAAGACTGCACCCGTGTATTAACCTTTATTAAACCAAACTACTAAACTGCGTTATAATGAATCAGAATCAGATTGTGATTTAATATGGAAGAAAAATAAAGAATTGAAAAGCATTCCCTTGTAAAAGCCACCCCCATGTGTTACTCATAACTAAAGAAATGAATTCCATGCAATTCATTTCCGCTGCTTTTTTAACAGTATGATTGTGTTAGATTTTCTTCCTCCTGCTGCTTGGATACGCTCCTCTACTGTGTTGTAGTCCGTCCTCTTTCTCTTCCATCCGGTGCTCTTTGTCCTCCCCTCACCCCAGCACAGGGCCCAGCGTGCATCCTGATGTATTGCAGTGATGAATGTGTTCCTTAAAAGCCCAGCGGGGCGGCAGCCCTGTTCGCAGGGACACCCCTCAGATGGGAGTCATGTGCTGTCCTCCAGCTGATAAACATACAGGCCCCTCTCTATGAGCACTGGACCATTGCACCCCGGTGAGGGAGATAGGGGGGTAGGTGGGGATTGATGTTAGTTGTAGTGGGGGCAGGGTCCGTGAAACAGGAAATAGCAAGTGAAACTGAAATGTTTAAAAAAAAAAAAACAAATATATATATGTGCCGGTGGAATGCCAGTGCTCAGATGCCGAAGGTAGAGCGGAGACAGGGGCCGTTAGGTAGATTATAAATCGTTTGGTCTGGTCTCTCCATGCCGTGAAGGCCTGGTGTGTGCTGTGTCCCTGGCACACAAAGAAGCTAGTTATGGAGGAGGAAGTCAGCAGAGCTGGCGTTTAGCTTTAGGCACACGTGTGTGTGGGTGTGTGTGTGTGAGAGAGTGAGAGGGGGAGGTCAGTGTGCATGTGAGTTGTTTGGGAGGTGGGGTCTATACCTTAAACATGGTTTGCTGAAAGGTGTAATTGATGTATTAAGTGCAAGTGGTGACTTTATAAGCAATATGTTTCAACAGAATCATGTCAAAAGCCTTTCATGGCCCGCTCAGTGCAGTTCGTTTGGATATTACAGCGGACAGAGTGATGATTGAGTATCAGATTGAGTGAGTGAGTCAGAATATGAATGAAAGAAAAAGTGAGAAAGTTGAGAGAGGGAGAGCCAATGTGTAATAGGACAGCAGCTGAATAAATCAGATAGCAGGACCTAATGTCAGAATCATATTTCAGAAGAACCAATGCCACCCATTGTTCAATATGAGAAGTAGGTGAGTGCTTTGTATGTTTTTAGTTATTGTATGTACTGTATCAGCAAAAGAGGTACCACTGATAGCATTTAAAGAAGCTAGACAATTGTGACCAAATCATCAGCAAAAACTACAGTAGAAATAACAATACTGGTACTTCTAAAACTACTATTGTGGCTACCGGCCTGGGAGCTACTACCATCAGTAATGAAGTACATACATTTCTTTTAAACACCAATGATGTTTTAATGACACAGGAAGCTGACAATGGGAACCTACCAACAAAGGGATGCTGTGGTGGTATGACTCTATATCCTGGTTAGCCATATGTCTCCCCCAGGCAGTCCCTTCCCGGATTCTATCAATTGTGGCATCAAGGGAAGTCGGAATGGACTTATTTAGATGTATTTATTAAAATGCAAAGCTGCAATGCATCACGTTTCAAACAGTCCCACGAGTGCACCAGCAGGGGATGCCTTGAAATATTTAGGCGTTTATGCCTCTCAGAAAAAAAAAAAGGTGTTCAATAATAAAGAAACTGCTGCTTCTAGTGGAAAGGTGGGGAAAAATGTTTCTCTGCTATCAGCCTCTGTCATCCTTCATTTGTCACCGGCCAGATTTCTGGGCTTTCTGCCTTATTTGCACTATTTTTGTTTGATTTCAATCTTTCATTCAGACAAAAACATGAAAAAATCTTTTCAAACCTTTGCACCTTTGGGAGTGGAATAGTTTCAGAGGTGTACCTCATGTGTTGGGAGTTGATTCTATTCATTTGTTTTTGTTTTATCTCAGCCGGTCTAACCAGGGGGGGTCACCTGTCTCTGCAGAAACAGACCCATTCCTGCTGCCCGTGATGAATGAAATGAGCTCCAGGAATTGGTATTTTGCTGCGCTTGCGAAAACAAACACCCTGTAGTGGGGGCACCTGGGCTCTGTCTGTGGTTAGAGAGACGACGCGGCGAACGAGCGCACACACTGACCTCAGTACAGCGGAGAGAGAGAGAGTGCAGTTGCCAGACAAGACATATGAGGTTTCCAGCTTTCTGATGGGTAAAAAAAAATGACAGTGACCTGAGGTCAGGTCAGACTGACACAATGGCGCTTAAATGAAGCCATCTCCCTGTCATCTATCCAGAGTTCATAGGTTATACAACCCTGCCCCCCCTTAGAGTATCTCACTAACATTCAGATGCAGACTGTTATATTCCTGAAGCAGACACGTGTGTGTGTGTTTGTGTGTGTATATATATAAATAGAGATAGATAGATAGATAGATATGTGTGTGTGTCTGTGTGAGTCTGTGTCTGTGTGTAGTGCAGTATGTTCTTTGTCTCTGAGCCTCTCCTTTTATGCACTTGCAGGCATACATACACAAACACACACACACACACACACTCATACACACACACACATGTGCACTGTAACGTGTATCTCGTGGTGACAGAGCAATTGTGATACATGTACAGAATATGGTGCAGACACAGACTGAAACATGTGGATGTATGCCCTCTTTTTCACACACATTTCTCATTCCTGACATATGTACACACATGCTGTTTCTGTGCTATCCCAACATGAACACACAGACACACACACAGAGGAAGCGTAATGAGGCCACCGGAGCCCACCCTTCTCCTCCCTGCATGTATGTTATCTTTCTCTCTTCCCTGGTTTCTTCTCATCACCCCTTTCATCTGGGTTCGGTTGCCATGGCACCGGATCAGAGCGGCAACCTCCTTTTTTGTCTTTGTTTCCTAGTTGTTGTTTTGGGGAAGGGTCCTGCATGCCAGAGTGGTTGATAATTACCATCCCATATCTCTGCAGGGGTGGTTCATACACTAGGCGCACAAACACATACATGTACACAGACACACACACATATACACACGTGCACACACACACTTGGATGCTCTGATTTTCCCCTGTATCAGCTACATGTATGTACAAACAGACACACACCCCTAAAACCCATACACACACACACACACACACACAGACACACACATGCTCTAATTTCACCATCTATCATCTACACGCATGCACTGACTGTGCAGACAAATTGTCACAGAGACACACATCCACACCCACCCATGCTCACACGAATGTGCACACAGACGTACACACAGACACCAACTCATTATCCATATCCAAATGCATACACAGACATGTGAACTCCACACACACACACACACACACACACACACACACACACAGATGGGGCGAGCGGAGAGTAGTCAGTGAAGATGTATGAGTGCCTGAATCTCTGGGAGACATCTCTGCTTTATTCCCCCACTCTACCGATGTTTGGATTAGGCTTCCAGCTTAGTCGGCACAGTCTGCGCGGCGCAGGCCCATATTTCTCGCCCGCTTCCTTTGTTGTCCTCGCACCATCCCGTCGTCTCTTTTATCAGCACTTCCTGCACGGTCCTCCTTGTGTCAGGATTCGTTCTTTCCTCTTTCTTTTTTATGGCCATCCCCACCAGTTAACCTCGATGTGGAAATCAGGATTGACTTTGTTAGAGGGAGAGCGAGCGGGAGAGAAGTAGTCTGAATGTATTTATGAAATGGGCTAGGCAAATGGCTCATAAATAGTCTCTCTTTAAGTCACGTCTGCCAGTTTTAAATGAGGTTGTATTAGTAATATGTAAGTCAATACGATCCCCCAGCCCTCTTTATGCCTTTAAGCTAGTTCATGTCAATGGCACCAAACACAATGCAGTGCTGTGAGAGGAGAGAACAAGATATTACCAGGTCAGACAGGAAAGATTTCCTTCTCTGCCCCACTGTAATTGGATGCTGTATCAATAATTGGACTGATTTGCCGGAGCTTTCCGACTGGCATTTGTCCGCTGATCAGCTTATGGATGATAGAAAACGGGCACATTTGCAAGAGTGGAATTGGAACGTGGCAGCAACAGCAGGAATTGGAGGCTGGGATTGGTTGATAGCTGTCTGTATGTAATGTGATTAAAGTGAGCGCAGCGCGGGTGGTGGTGGCAGTGGGTGGAGATTGAGGAGGGGGTGGAAGTGGGTGTGGGGGTGGTTGAAGTAGCTGGATGAAGTGTTTGTCCAGCATCTCTCTGTTTTGAAACAATGGCCTGATTCCCAGACAAGGCTTTTAACTTACATCTGGAGGAAAATGTGAACAGAGAATTTTGTGTTGTTGAGGTTTTAATTTTGGGGGATAGGCTGTAGGTGTAGACAAATGCCAAAGGTGTAACATGTCCTGTATAAGCAAATCAGTTGCCACTGTCAGAACATTTCACCTTTCATTGGTAGCAGGTACTCCTGGTGTCTTGTTTCGTACAGATTTACATTTCGATGCTAGTGTTTGGGCTGATTGTACTAGGCCCAGACAAGCCATGCAGAACTGGTGTTAATTACGCATACACTGTTTTTGAGTCTTAATCGATGGGCAGAGGAGTGAATAGGAGACAGTGAATCACACCATCCTGTCTGGTTTCAATCACCTCTGCTTTGTGAGGTGCGTGTGT